>CABHPR010126336.1:5370-32748 GCA_902168415.1 Peromyscus melanophrys | reverse complement strand
ACACACACACACACACACACACACACACACACACACACACACACACATACACACACACACACACACCCAAACATATATGCATATATGTATGTATATATACATATACTATATGTAAAATACTGAAATATGTAATACCTAGTTTCGTGCCTCTGAAGACTCCCAAAATTTCACATTTTGATGATCTAATACAATGGAAGGAATATTACCTGCCAGGGGAAAAACACCATTCTTTCCCCATTTCCAAATGGTTGCATTTGTACTTGATGAAGACTCATCTCATGGAGACTGTGAGCCACAGTATAAACAGCCTTGTATGTATTGTAGCTGTCTTCACTCATTACCATGTCAAACATTTGTCTAGGCAGTAATTCCAAGGAAGCATTGGGTTGGCAGTTCTCCAAAAGATGACAATCAATCTCTGAAAATGAGCACTTGAAGAACAAAAACCACAATTTAGGAAGGTAATTGTCTTCTGGGTATTTATAAGGATTAACTATTTGGATAAAATTTTTAAATTCAGGCACCTGCTCATGCTGTTGTGAAAAAATGAGACTTCCATGGAATGAATCCAGAAAGAAATAATCAGCCATATTAGTAACATCCCACTCAGAGGTCATGACCCAGACTTTACTTGTCAAAATCTGTTGCCCTAGAATGCTCATTAAACCTTGGAGAGAATCATTGTCACCATAAATGATGATAATTTTGGCCAATGTTTCCTGGATGATGCCAAGATTTTTCCAGTATTTGTATGAAAATGAATTCCAGGTGCTTTGGATCATTTCAACAAAAGCTATGCAGACTTGATTTTTCTCCATATTTTCTCTGATATCTGTTAGAAACTGAGTCCCTCTGTGATCATCTGTGATAAGCAGACCAACCCAGTTCCAGCCAAAATGAAGCATCAAAGAGACCATGGCAAGAGACAGAGTTGTGCCTTGGGGGGCCATCTGGTAGAGAGAAGTATACTGACCTCGGTCACTGAAGATAGGCTCAAAAGGACCAACCGTGAGCTGAAGAGAAAACAATTGGAAACAAGAGAAAGAACAATGGCATTATACACAATCCTTGTTCTGCAGAAACAGATGGAAATGGTTAGCACAATGATGGATTCACCCTGATTTTAAAGGCAAATTTCTGTGAGAGACGTTTTCAGCAAATTACTGGCCTATTTTCTATTTTTGTTAATCCTCCTTGTATACTCCAACCTCTCCTTTCTTTTCCCAGTGACTGAAATAGAGGTCCATCTACAATTGTCTGGACAATTGTCATTGATATCTAACTAATCCAAATATACCTTTTTACCTATGGACACACCTGAAATGTCACCAAAGGAGATCTGCATTTTTATCCCATACAACTCCTCACCTGTGGAAATTTGTAGAGCTGAAGCAGTGTCCCAATATGGGCAGATTTTGCCCACGATGGTCCAGTTATTGCTGCAGTTAACTTTCTCTCCTTTACACAATTATAATTACAGTACACCTTGCGAAGATTATTCAGGCCTGTGAGCCAAAAAAGAGCATTCACAAGAATGTTTTTCTCACTGTATGGGACATTATAGAAGTCAAATCCCAGAGATATGTTTGGTAAAAGATGTGGGTTCCTGTTGATCTCCTCAATGGCAAATACCAGTGCCAGAACCAACTGGTGTATTTTGAAATTATACCTGCAGAGTTTGAATAAAAACATACCTAAGGAAATTACAGACCACACAGAACTGCAGATTCCAACTAAAAATAAAAAAGGACAGATTCCCGAATTTCTGGGTGCAGCTGGGTATTTCAGTGTTTGTGGAAACTGCAATGCCTCTATTCATAAGCACAAAGTAGGAGAACTAAGCCCCTTATCTTAACTGAGAGTGAATGAAAGACATTCAAGGTTTTAAAAATGGTGGCGTACGCCTTTAAGCCCAGTACCCCGGAGGCAGAGCCAGGCAGATCTCTGTGAGTTTGAGGCCAGCCTGGTCTCCAAAGTGAGTTCCAGGAAAGTTGCAAAGCTACACAGAGAAACCCTGTCTCAAAAAATTTAAAAAAAATCTCTGAAATTGCCTCAAGTCCTAGAACTTCCAGATGCCTCAAAACCTTTTCATTGCCAAAGACAAAGGGGGTTTTACAACATTTGGGACCATGGAAATTCCCTGTGATACATCACTCCAAATGAATGGACCCTGTAGCCATAGGATGGCCTATCTGTCAAATATGTGTGCAGAGTACTGATGGCTTAATAAAAGAATGCAATCAAGTTAAGTGTGTTAAGATCTGATACTCATAGTATCTAGTAAAAATGAGGTCTTCTACTGAGCACAAATAATCATCAACTCTTTATTGACTGTTTGACCCAATGCAAGACACTACTCCTGGCCTGAATTTGAGTACAGTTTGTCATCAATCCAGCTATCCCTCTTGCCTGATGATGACCTACAGGTGCTCAGACAAGACTGCCACCAGATGAAAGATGAAACCAGGAATGTGGGAGATGCAATACTTACTTTTAATAAAATTATTTGTGCCTAAACCAGGAACCTCATCCCAGGTAGAGGAACTGATTGATCTAGCCCAGTATCTCATATGGGGAAAAGGAAACTCCACTACTATATACATGGACCATCAGTTGATATGATTTTACAAGTGGGTATGTCAACTGTGTGATCTATAGAGAAAGATGGCTCCTCACTGCTGGAAAAAAAAGGACATTAAAAAAACTTGGCCCTCCTAGGGGCTATGTGGCTTCCCCTAAAAATTGCTGTCCTCCATGGGCACACAGTTTACCTCACTGTCTGACAGATGACACTAAAACTTATTGATGTTCTGATAACACATATCACAAACCAGTGCTACCTGAGACTGCAGGGTAAAGAAAAAGGTTCAGTACAAAACTACATGTAGTCAGGAGATTTCCTATGTCCTGGCCTGATGGCAGTTGGGACAAATCTCTCCCACTTGCATCCCCAAAGTAAACACACAGAGGATTATATTAATTATAACTGCTTGGCCATGGCTCCAGGTTTTTGCTAGCTAGCTCTTATATCTTAAACTATCCCATAACTATTAATCTATGTATCATCACAAATTCTGTGGCTTTATCCGCATCCCATTAAATGTTGTTCCTTGAGTGGCTTGCTTGCGTCTCTCCCTGCCTTCTTCCTGTCTCTCTCTTTGAATTTCCCGCTGACTCTAAGCCTCTTTGCAATCAGCTAAATGGCTTTATTCATCAACCTATCAGAGAAACACATATTTGCAGTATACAGAAAGACATTCCTCCATCACCTATGTGTTGATGGAAGGTACCAGAGGAAAAGTTCATTCTCTCAGAAATACCTGGCTGGATTCTGGTAACAAACCTTCACCAGGTTATTCCCCTGGGTACCACAAAACTTTCTGAGTTGTTCACACCAAAGTATGTTATAGCTATACTCGAAACATTAGCATGGCATATCTCAGCGATATACCAGGATTGTGTTAAAGGAAATCACAAACAGAGAGTCCTTACCCAGGAATGGATCCAAATGAAAGACCAACACCCTGTCAAATGTTGGAAAAACTGACTTCAACCAAGATCTAGCTTGCTGGGGAAGGGAAAAATACTTGCAACTTTCTTAAAGATACTGTTTTTGAATGGTTAGAAGTGTCCCCCACATAGACTAAAAGTGTTCAAATAGTACTTAAAAGCTCAGGCATAAATGGGTGTTCCAATTTGTCTTCCTTCTAGCAATAGGGTCCAACAATATCCTGATTTTCATAACCAAAACCCTCTTACTTAATAGCTGTGGCTTTAAACATAGAGCAGAAACTTCACTCTGTATCTAGACCTCGGAGCTCTGAGCTGGCAGAAAGAATGAACAGGACATAAAAAGAAACTCCAACAAAATTCTCATTAGAGTCCAGAAAAAGATGGATTGGCTTCCTCCTTTACTTAGCCTCAGTTTACTGTTTCCCATGTAGGGAGGGATTAACTCACCATGAGATTATATTTGGAAGAATTCCCCACCTGCTCTCCAGGCTCAGAGACAAGCAGTTGACAAAAATCTTTAATCATTCCATTATCAAGACACTAAAGGCCTTCCAGTTCTCCACGCAGGCTATTCACTGAATTATCTGAGATACCCAGCCATCTTCTGAGTCCACCACCAATATCACCTTGCTTAAGCAGAGTGATATCCTCTTTGTCAACTGCGTAGCCAAAGGGACACTGGAGCTAATCTGTTAAGGACCTTACAAGGTCATTCTCTCTACACATATGGTGGTGAATGTAGGTGTTCTTACATCACAGACCCACTACACCACCATAAAGAAATTGGAAGCCACAGATACTTTTCTCAAATGGAATGTCTCTGAACTATGGGCCCATTAATGATAAGGTTTCATTGGTCCCAAGGTACTTGTACTCCCTGCTCTTATACCTCTTACTGAATCTTGTGTTTTTCACTATGGGTGCGAACATAGTGTCACGGTCCAAGCCTCACTGCTCTCAGGACTGGACTGAAGATTGAGGATGACAGATCCATGGAAAGTATTATCTAATGTGACTGCAGATCAGCAGCCTTTATCTTATCTTGACCTTTACTTGCTGATGCCTACTTTAAGTGTTTGGATGTATTGGAGAAATGAAGGACGTGAGAATTTATCTCTTTAAATAGTCATATAGAGTTTACTATTCCATTCATTCCCTGTGGCTTTGTCCCCTATTTGCCAGCATCAAGGAGGTTTCCATTGTAAAACTGGAGAGTCCAAAAAGATTGATTTTAAAAAGATTCTGGTCTTTGGGAAATAGGAATAACCTAAGAAATCAGACTCTATTCTGCAGGTGGGTCCTTAGGGATGGAGTTATATTATTCCCCTCCAAACTCAGCCAGAATTACTGTTAATGCTTAGACCATGCCCTCATACTACATAGGGATATGAATTGAACAGACTGTCAGCCCATTGATTGACATACTTAAAGTGACTAGGAGAAGCCTTAATTAACATTAGGAGACATACAAAGGAAAAAGAAATCTAATATCCCAAAATTTTTACGTACACACTTTTCCTTATTTGGATAGCTGATATTCAGCCCAAAGGATGATTATATATATATATATATATATATATATATATATATATATATATATATGCAATATTACTTGGCCTCTGGGATTACTTGGTAGACATATACAAATGGTTTGACTCAATGGCCCTTTTAATTGTTTTCAAATTATGTAGATATGTTGATCAGAAATTAGAGTCATTAAAAGTTACTGTTTCTGAATTAAAAAACAGTTTTTTTGCAGAAATGTTCCTACATATTTGGAGAGGCTTAGAGTTCTCATGAAATATAGGAAAATATGAATGGATTTGGGAGAAACTCGGTTTCTCTTTACTAACTGATAAGGAGCAATTAGAGAAGTTCTTGGCATGGTTGTGAAAATGTTTGCTCCCCCTGGCAAACTACTCTGCTATCAGCACTGGGTGAGCATCTACCTCTCATTCTCATTGGATCATAAACTAAAATGGTCATGATTTGGCTCATTCCCTGAGAACAGTGGTGAATGTAGCAGTGCCCGAGTCCTTAGTAGGCCTCCAGAGCTTAGCACAACTGACTGGTTGGTGGAAGTGCCATTCAGCTTGTAAAGCTCAGCAAATGGACAGCACCACCTGATGAAAATGAAAACAACACACATAGCTCTCAGAAAGACTCTAAATGTATTAAACTTGCTGTTTGCTTCTGCAGTTCCAATTCTAGCTGACTGTTCTTGTTAACTGGGGTATTTTAATACAGACCATGTTTTTCTGTACCTAAAAGCTCATCCTGAGAAATTTTCCATGTTACCCTGGGATTCTGATCACCCAGTATAGTTGCAGGCTGACTAAGAAAGGTTTTCTATTGGCTTAAATCATGTTCCAAAATTCTTCTCTGGTGAATACCCTAAACTCTAAATTTTATTCATGAAACCAGGAATAAAAATTAGTTGACATCATCCAGTTATGAGCCTTGAAAGATGCAAAAATAACTGACCTAATAAGAAATGCTCTCTGATGCAATTGCAAAAGAAATGTTATATGAATATGCAAATAATTTTCTGTTTGGATCATGGGCATGTTCCATGAGAAGAAATTCATGCATAGCACGGTTAGTGGGAACACAAAAGAGACAATAAGCCCAATGAGAGAATATAATAATATTATTCTGCCTAATGGACATAGAATTATCATGATTCCTAATAATTTATTTGTCAAACCATAGATGAGAACATTGATCCATTTTTGTCACAGAAACCTCTCCTGGTAGGTGAAAATTAACAGAAACCTTCAACTGATCATTTTGGAGAGAATGAGGCACTGGATAATGATCAGCTTCAGATGAGGAACACACATTATTCTCAGGCACAGAAATCTCAATGATCTTCCAGAGGTTGTAGATAATTAAAAGAAAATAATTTACAGAAAGAACAGAGTAATTGTAGATACAAATGCATAGTATCAGTGGCACCAGAGCTGAAAAAGATCATGCTAGGAAAAAAAAAAAACCTCAAGCATAGAGAAGAGAGTTTTTTGTGAAATCACATCACTAACTGTGGGGATTTTGTACTTGATAGGTTTTGTGATAGTCAGTTATTATCAATGCTTTGAACTCCAGTATGTTTAACACCATCCAGAGAAGGCTCCAGTTTTATGAGTAATACAACATAGACAGGACTCTTTGGGGAAAAGAAGAAATGTCAACTTGGGTGAACAGGAAGGTTAGTATAAAGGAGCAAACACGGAAGGAGTTAGGGGAGGAGTGAATATAATCAAACACACTGTCCTTAAGTTCTCAGTTAATTCATGAAAGCATTTAAAAACCAACAAGAGAGCAGCCAGACACACCAAACTGATAAATGAAGAAAGGCATGTACTAGAAGGGGAATGGGCACCAAAGTCCTTCATAATGGAAACCAAGAAAAATATTGGAAATCAAGTTTTCTATCCTAACAGAAACATTTGAATGTGTATATATATGTGTGCGTATGTGTGTGTGTGTGTGTGTGTGTGTGTGTGTGTGTGTGTGTACATACACACATAATGCATGCATTTTGAGAATTTCTTACATATATGTAGTCTTATGAGCACATTATATTCATAATCCCTGT
This sequence comes from Peromyscus melanophrys, assembly GCA_902168415.1. NCBI lineage: Eukaryota > Metazoa > Chordata > Mammalia > Rodentia > Cricetidae > Peromyscus > Peromyscus melanophrys. Next base: position 25,637 of record CABHPR010126336.1, on the reverse strand, counting down.
TATATTTTCCATGAAAAGACAGCAGAGGTGCTCAAAGCCCCCAACCACTAAGCAATGATAAGGAGATGAAAACTTTAATCACAAAATCTGATCAGTATATGTTAGATCTCTGTTTTTTTCTATATATATAACATAGAGAATTATGTCAAGTTCATATATGATACTAAAATGTGGGTTTTTTGCAGCTTTAATGCTATTATTAGATTTTTAAAATGAAAAAGCACCAAGATAGGTCTGGAGAACATCATATTAGTTTCTTGGAAGAGGACAATGGGAGAGAGAAGAAAGACAGCCATGCTTAAGTTCTTCAGTTCATCAAACACAGAGGTCAGACACAGATGGAGAAGCCACATTGCAAGGAAAATGGCTTCAGAGAAAGAGAAAGGGAGCCCAAGTTATCACAGAAGCATAGTTAGGATCTGTCCAGAACCCAAAAGAAAGAAATAGAAAGAAAAAAATGAAACTAGGATTTTCTGAATGAGCACTCAGCTGTGTTCAAAACCAAGGAAAATTATGACCTATCAAGTACATAAATGTTGTGATCTGAATATTCACTATCGTTATAAAGTTTATATATACAGTTTAATCCAATCTCCTATGTACTAGTTTAAATTGATTTCGGATTTTAATATATTTCATGAACATTAATTTTTAAAAATTTTGACTAATGTGAAAAACTTAAGAAATTGGCAAAAATGGTAAGAAATAAAAATACAAGATTCTGTTTCTTCATAAATGTATTTTAGTAACCTATGATGTACAATATTGTCACTGTCTGATAGCTATAGAAGATGGACAGACATGATGAAAGGTTTAGAAATCTAAGAATGTGTTGTAGGAATTATTGTCCCCACATTGCATAATTTGCACTGGAAATCAGAAATGTCATTATTTATTTATTCAATTACATTAGTTATGAGAGTGATTTTGGATAATTTAATATTTATTAATCTTATTAGACAAAATCAGTCTGAAATGGTCCAAATTATTATTGAATGTAAATACTGTGATAGATAGACACATATATTTCTGCAAGTGACACATTGAGGTAAATATTAAAAGAATTCCCATAGTGCTAACAATGACAGCCATCAGTACTCACTTCTGCGAGAACCCAAAAAACATTCTTACAACAGGTAGGCTTGTGTGTCTCTGATTAGCTCTATGTGTGTTTCTTGCTGTGTTGTAAAATACCATAGCAGATTACACATTCTTTGTGAAACAGCCTAAGAAAAGGGGAGCTAGCAAATAAGATCTCCATGCTAAAGAAAAGTACAAAGTGGGGATAAAAAAAGCATAGCAGCTACAACAGAATGGACACCAAAGAAGGGCTTTCTAATAAATTAATGCAGTCCACATAGACCTTCATACAAAGACATAGAGAGTGCTCAAGGTTCACTATGCCCATAATAGTCTTAAAGTAAATTCTGTTTAATAATTGAGACTGCACAAAAACCAGTGAAGTGAAGCCAAATTCCTGCCCACAGAAAAAACGTCTTGTAATCTTGATAATTAAGATGATCATTTCTAGGCATGTAAAAATTCTATGCATGAAAACAGACAAAGAAACTTAGAGAGCAGACATATTCCCTCTTTGAAAACATATATGCACTATCACAGTGTAATAAAGGATGTAATCAGAAGCCTTACAAAATAATTTTAGCTTTGAGATACATACACTTCTTGTTCCCCAACTTGTATAAAAAATAAGGAAAAGTATTGTACAGTGGAAGAATTTGAGGGAGAAATGGAAAGGGAAAAAGACACACATATTACTCTTTTGTAGTAACAAAATCCCTACCACAAACTTAATTTTATTTCTGATTTAGTAAGAAACAACCCTAAGTGGCCACAATCTTGTCATTGTGTCTTATGACCGCATCCATGAAAATGAGATTATAAACTTGTTAGAAATGCATGGAAAGACATGTAAAAGAGAAAATTGCTTCTGGTAGTAAAATATTAGTAAATAATTCATTTAACTAAAAAACTTTGAAGACAGGCAGAGCTGTTTTGACAACAAGAGACTATTGCCAACTTCTAAATCTGACACCCTTACTGCTAAGTCAGTGGTATCTAGCAGAAGAAAGCTTTTTACTCTACCATCACATTCCTCCATAGTAACAACTTTTGGTGTCATCACATCATTTTACATGAGTACATATAGACTTCTAGACTATCCTGAAGAGCCAGGTAAACTTTGATAAAACCATCCTCCCTCTGAGACCTAATATGAGAAACATGTGGCTGTAAAGGCATGGCCAAGGAAGATCCAATATTTCAATTGTAATATTTGGAAACAAAAATCAAAAAAAAAAACAAACAAGCAACTTATTGTATCATCTTTGAGAATAGAAAATAAATGAAGAATAAGATACAATTAAATAAGGAATTTTGGATGGGAAGAGGGTATTTCATGATAAAAATAATAAGCATAGGAACCTGAATACACACATCACCTGGGTCATTTGTAAAATGAAATCTGAAACAGCATAAACGAACAACAACACTTACTGTATGTGAAAGTCGGTGTAAACGTTTGGCAGAATAGGATGTGGAACTTTGTTGTCTGTGTAGAAAGTATGAACTGGGAAAAATACACCAATGTTTACGTCTCCTTCTTGGTGAAAATCTTCTTTGATTCTGTAATAACACTCAGAGGAGTTATAGGCATATGCATGACTGTGATTAAACAAGATCCTGATAATAATACCCAAAAGAAAACATCCCACCAACACACATGTCTGCTCAGACATTAGTCTGATGGATCCAGATCTCACAGTGTCCAGCACGTTTATACTTAGCTCAAGTTTTTGTGACCATACACAATTTTAACTTTGTTTATGGGTGAGGCTGTCACAGTAACCCAAAAATCTGTCATACCCTGTGAACTTTCTTATACCTCTTCCACTGCCACTGAGAATTCTGGAACTCTTCTTCCCTTGGGCTATGCGTCTGGGGCCCTGTATTCAGGTGAAAAACAAGCTGGGAAATATGTTTATAGATTTTCATCTTCACCCATAGGCACCATGATTTCACCTAAAATAACAGGCAGCAAGAGCTCAGGGATGAACTCCTCATTGGATAATTTGGTCACAAGAATGAAGCAAGAAACTTTTCATATGAAAACAATTGAGATTGGTGTTAACAGTCTACATCAGAAGATGACATTTCAAGGGTAGAGAAAGGCCAAAATCCCATGATGGACGGAACCGAGCAAAGTTATTGAGACATCATGATTTTCCAAACTAAAGAAAGTCAGTGTATTCTACCTTGCTTAGTGTCTGTGTCTCAGAGATTCTTTGCTTCTAGGATACATCTGTATATGCATATTAATATAATGTCCACATCCAGTAAAATCCATTTCTCACTTTGAGAAAATTAATTAAATTAATTAATTAATTAATTAATTAATTAATTAAATGATCTTACTAAATTGTTCAGTTCCAAATGGACGAACTAACTGAGTCATGAAGTTTCCTATTCAGATTCAATTATTTGATCTACTGCACCTCTGCTGTCCTAGTTAATCCTCAGTAAATAACTGGGTAGATGTGTTGTTCTGATAAACACCGGTACCTAGTGCAGTGGGTTTACCAGCTACTTACCCTGTTCTGAGAACATGAGGTTGATAGGAAATCCATCTCTTTTCTCTATAAAGCATAATAATTTAATAGCCTCTAAATATGCCCTTCACCTAATTTAACAAATGAAGCTGTTATGAGCAGTGCTCTATTTTAGAGTTCACAGGATAAGTTAACACAGTGAAAATCTTTTGTATTATTTTGTATCAATGAATGGATCCTCTAACACATTAATAAGGTCTCTAAAGAAAGGATGGAAGAGTGGAGTGAATAAAAACCCGTAGACAGGGGTTTGTCTGAGGGTTGATATCCGTTATCATTTCTTTTTCAGTCATGTGCATTAGAAGACAAACTGAAACATCAAAATTGTCCAGTTGGCAGTGAAATTAGTAAATCCCTCCATCACTTGTGCTTCACATCAGGAACATAGAAAGTAACAGGAACTGAGTTAACCAAACAGGATATCTAGATGCTGTAAAATGTCTTCTAAGGGATTGCTATTTATGCACAGCACTATTTGGACTTTGTCACTTAGATCCTATGATATGTTGGTTTTTGTTTTAGCATATTATATCTTATTTTATACTTTGTTGTTGCCTCTTAGAAGCTCATTCTTTTTAAATGAGAGACAGAAATCAAGTGGATCTCTCTATGATGGAATAGTGGTTGGGACTGGTATGATTGGAGGGAAGGAAAATTAATCAGGATATATTGTATGAGAAAAGAATCTGTTTTTAATGAAAGGAAGAAAATTAAAAAGAAGAAAGCAAAATGGTTTCACATTAATGGACTAGATACTTATTCTTATTATGAATTTGCTTATCCAGAGCATAATGCACATGTTAATACTAACATTGAGTGCCTTATTGAGTATCTTACACACCATCATGGTATTCCAGACAGAATTGTTGTTGGGTTTTGTGTGTGTGTGTGTTTATATGTGTATTTTTATTTGCTTTTTCCCAAGCAATTTCCCCTCCCTCCCCTCTTCACAGGTCATCCTCTCATCCCTGTTCACCCAACAGACCCATCCAGTTCTTCTTCCCTGCTTCTCTCCAGATACATTTGGGCCTCCCATGGATGTCCGTCAGCCATGGTATATATAAAGTTTCAGTACAACTGGGCACTTCCTCTTCTATCAATGCTAGAAGAGGCAATCAGAAGGAGGAACCAGGAAACAGAGTGAGACACAGCCCCTCATCTCACTGTTAGGATTCACACAAGAAGACTAAGCTATACCACTGTAACATATATGTACAGGGTTTGGGTCAATCCCATGTGTTTAGAGAGAATTGGAATCTGGGGGCATTTCTTCAATGAACTAGAAACCTAGAGAAATGGAAACTTCCAGGAATAGATGAGGGTGACCCTAGCCAAGTCTCTTAGCAATACAGGATATGGAACTAAACCAGTCATCTCATGTAACAAGGCACATCTTTCAGTGGAGGGACTAGGACACTAATAGAGCATTATTTCTTACAAAAGAACTCTCCTCACAGGAAGAGAATTACAACATTAGGCCCATATTCATGGAAACCACTAGTTTAATATGTCAGGATGCAGTATATTGTAGGCTGTCTTTCTTAGCCATCAGTTATGGGTCAAGGAATTCTAGTTTGGAAATTGGAATGTTTCCACTCAATGTTAACTCTTATGACCCAGGAAAAAATGCTCACTGCTGCAGTGACTTTGTGGTTTGCTCTCCTTGAAATGTGCTTTCAGGAGCTGGAGTACTACTACCTGGAGACACAACAAATATTTCTTCAAATTAGAACATAATATTTCACCCTGGTCAAGTTGAGCTTTCAATGCTCTGATGTGAACCTGTTACTAAAGGATTAACAGAGCTAGGAGATATGATTAGTACACACTACTGAGGGGAAACATGGTTGTTTTTCTACAATGAAGGAGAAGAATATCGTGTCTGATTTTCAGAAGATCCTTTAGGACTACGGTCTGTATTACTGTGTCCTGTGATTAATGCCAGTGGGAAACTGAAACTAGAACTAATCCATGTAGGATGATACAGAGCCCATGATTTTCAGAATGAAGTTAGAGATCACATATTCGGGGAAATTATCAAGACCTTCAAAGGTGCTTGACTATTGTGTGGGGAAATAAATAATGAAAGGTAGTAGTATAAGTTCAGTAATACCAGCTAAGATCACATGAACAGTTGTGGAAATAAGGATTTTTTTTGGTAAAGCACAACTTTTTGTGTATAAACAAGCATATATATCAATATTTATTATTTAATTCAATATTTCTTATGGGTGAAGACAGTGATTGATATAATCATGGTTACTAAAGTTATGGGAAAAAGACTAAGTATTCTTCAAATGATATCACCATCTAATCTATTTTTAAATATGTAATGAATTTGACATTGCATTTAAGATTTTTGTATCATACTAGTTGGAATCTGTGACCGGGTTATTGTTTTTATAACGAATTAAACATGACAGAAAGAGATTTGATTGTGTGTCATGTTGATGTAGGATTGACTTTGATTGGCTAACCTCTGTTTATAGCTGTATTGCATCAGGAATAATCTAATAAGCTATTAGGAAAGCCAGTAACATATTTTCTTAATGAGATTACTGGAAGCAGAAAGACTTACCATAGACATGGGCATCATTTTCTGGTAACAGACCATACAAAGTGTATAGGACAAAAATCTTCCATTTTCAGAGATATATCCTCATCTACCAAGTCAATCTCTAGTGCTGCTCTGAAATTAGTTCATTGATATTAGTTCCAAAATATCTATAATTTCAAGACAAAAGGACAATCAGCATCTATCCAGGAATCTTCAGACTACAACAACAGATTTGGCCTGCAGAGACATCTGGTCTCTTGAATTGAACTACTGGTTTTTCAGCCTCTCCAGTGTGAGATATCTAATTCCACTGCTGACTAGCCTGGAACACAACATGGAAATCTATCTCATAAATTCCATAAATATACACATATATGTACTCATTCTCTATGCTGTCTTACTTTAAACAATCCAGACTAACACAGTGCATTTTCTGTACCCTCATCTCCACCTGTGTAAGTAGTGGATATTGTAAGTCTTATTAGCCTACTCACCAGACCTACTACTCTTTGTTCTTTCACACGATGGTCTAAAATCTCTCTACAACAAAGAAATAAATACTACTGTGTGTTTTTATAAGCTTCATACCCCATAAACTCTCATAAAGACAGAAGTAGATAAAGAAAATACCTAACAGTTATTTTGTGCTGGACATACATTTCTTTCTTTGGATCAAAGCACTGATGTATTTGTAAAATTCTGCTGCAATAATGAAATGCTTGAATTACAGATAAAAACATTATAGGTGTGAATTTACTTAATATGTTTATAGTCTGAGAACTCAAACAGCATTGCAGTGTCAAAGAAGTACTTGTCACCAATATGTTTTGGTAACTGTAATGCAAATGAATGGAGAGAGAGACACATACAGAAGGAAACAGAGGGAGAAAGACAGAGACAGAGAGATGAAAGAAGAAAGAGTAATATTGAGCATAGTAAAATTTTTGCACGTTATTTTAATTCATTGATATATTTTTGTAATGTAAAAATATTTTAAATTCAAATGTATTTTATTCATATTCTTCCCCTCTCACAAGTACTTCCAGATTTTCTCCTTCTCCCTATCCTCCAAATTCACGTTCAGTCTCAAAAAACAAACAAGCTCAGTAAAAGAAAACAACCAAAATCCAAGATGTAGACAAATTTCTAAAATGGATTATAAAATAAACACCACAGAGCCAAATATAGGGGTGAAAGCCTTAGATTTCAGGGAAGTAGGAATGCCACCAGCTACCTTCCCTCATCAGCTCTGCAACTTCCAAAATTGAGCTGCTTCCTGTCTACCCATGCCTTTATTACCTTGCTGTTCTGCCCTCTCATTGATTCTTAGCAGAGCTACTACACTTCCTTGTCACTGCCTGTCTATACAAACCTCCAAATCTCTCTGGTTGCTACTTGGATTAAAGGCATGTGTCACCACACTTGGCTGTTCCCTAGTGTGTCTTTGAACACACTGTCATGTGTTCGGATTAAGGGTGTGTGCAAACTCTGCCTTACTTGTGTTAATGGCTTGTTATTTATATCTACATTATTGGTCCAATGTTTACCTTTACCACATCTTCTGCATAATCCAGAAGGGAGGGGCATTGTGTTGCCATTGTTCCTTGAATAATCATCCTTTCTAGGAATGCCCTGTTTATACTCCCTTTTCAAATGGCCTTGTTTACCATAACCAAAACATCTGACATTTTAACTCAAAGATTTTGAAACTTTAACTATCCTACCCACATATCATCATGGTCATGAGACCCAATATTAATTTTGTCCTTGATCCAATCCTCCAAGGGTGCTGACCTTGCCTTTAATGGCAATATTATTCTTTTACATGCTGCATTCACATTCTCAAAACCAAAGATTTAATTGTTACCTGTCTAGCTTCTGAATTTGGTATCATTCCATTTACTGCTGAAGACAGCCTTTGTAATTAAACCCTGAAGATTTCTCTGGGTCCCTTTATAACTTTTGTGAATGATTCAATCTTTTTTCCTACTTCCTTATTTCTGTCCCATGCATTCATGGCTGCCATTGGTCATAGAATTAAGGTTTTGTTATCATATAAACATTGTTTTATATATCAGAGTATTCACCTTCTCCAAGAAGCGGATGCTGGGAAATTTCCACACCTCTACTTCTCCATTGGTGATCTATTTTCTTAGCCTCCAACTTAAGCCATATTTGCCACTGTAATTGTAGTCCAGTCTCCAGGACAGATGTTACCAAACCTTTCCAGTCCTGAAGAATAATTCTATTACAAGTTGATCACAAGTTTAACATTTGCTTTACAATAGAGAATGCATGCCACATGATATTAAGGCTTCCTTAAACTTCCTTAAATCTAATATTTTGACTGATGTCCAATTAGCAAGTACATGCCCTTGAGCAGGTAGTTCCTGTAAGGCTATCAGATAAATTAAGTTTGGTTGTTTGAAAATAGGCTGTCTCTTTGTATCCATATAATTCAATCCTGAAATAATTTCACCTTTAAATTCATTTGACTGAGTCTGAATTTTCTATAATTCATTTTAACAGGTTTTTCTAATGCTTTTATCTTGGCACTTAAATTGACCAACCTTTTAATATAAAATAAGGATAATTAAAAAAATAATATTCACTATTGATGTTACATACATCCAATCAACATTAATTATCCTCTCTTTCAATTGTTCCATTTTTAGGCTGCCTAATGTATTTTCAAACAAAGAACAATTCCTTCCATTGTAAAAATATTTCCCATTTTTTAATGTGGAAAAAAAAAACTTCTCCTTCAACTCTTTTCTCCCTTTAAGTTATCTCAAATGACTTACTGAGTCTGTGTAGAACAGTAAAAGTCCAAGGGAATTTCAAAGAGCAATCTAGTGTGGGATCACTCTAAAATGTGAATCCAGAGAGAGGGATAGAGAGAGACAGAGACAGAGAGACAGAGTCAGAGAGACAGAGCCTACTAGGCACCAGGAGAAAAAAAGCTTAAGAAAGTCCAGTCACATGGTCTGGTCTGAGATGTGCAGGGCCTGAGCCAGGGGCTCTGTATCCCCATAAGATGTTTGGTTGCTTGTAGCTAAGGCTGCTTGCACCTACAGTTGAGTTCAACTCAGGCTGCATGTAACCTGTATTGTTTGTAGCTCTGGCCAAGCCTGGGGTCTTGTAAGCTCCAACCAAGGCAGAGTCTTATAACCCATTGCCTTTAAGGCCACCAATGGTTATTTAATGAATTCTTGCCACCAATTGTAGACAAACTTCTAAACAGTCTTATAAAATATAAAACACAGAGTCAAATATAGGGGTGAAAGCCTTAGAGATCAGGGAATTTGTGATAACCACCAGCTACCTTACCTCACCGTCTCTGAAACTTCCAAAATGAGCTACTTCCTATCTACCCATGCCTCTCTTGCCTTGCTGTTCTTCCCTCTCATTGGCTCTTAACCCAGCTACCTTACTTCCTTGTCACTGCCTGTCTGTACAAACCTCCACATCTCTATGGTTGGTATTGGGATTAAAGGCATATGTTACTATGCTTGGCTGTTCCTTATTGTAAGTAAACTGGTCACATTAACTCTGGGTTTGGTCCTGGATTTTGGCACCAAAACATGTGTTTTGAAACTTTGGGAAAGGTGTCCTCACTACATGGGAGTCAGGCAACACCTTGAGCTGTTTAAGACAGCTCTCATGGCTGAACTGCAAGGTATCCCAAACACCTCAAGCTACTCAGAACAACAGCTCTGCCCTGAAGGTGTCCCAGACACCTGGAGCTGTTTAGCCCAGCTCTGACAGCTGGAACTGCTGGGAGACAATTTAGCTCTAGAGGGAAGTTTTTCTGACTTCTCAGGAAGGTCAGGCCTGTAACTGCTTCAGCAAGGAAGGGTATCCTGACTGTTCAGGAAAGTCAAGGTACTCTTACTGTTTGGGAAAGTCAGACTATACCTGGTGTGACAGGGGATTGTTTCCCAGCAGGATATAGCAATCCTGCTCCTCTTCTAAAGAGCCACTACAGCTGAGCTTTGCTCGGCCCCCACTTAAGAGCTTCCTAGCAGAGCTCTGCTTCTCAGGCCTAAGAAATTGCAAAAATGTAGCTATCTCCTCCATCTCAGCAGAAAACTATTTCTTTTAAGCTCTCTCTTGCTCTGTCTCAGTACAGATCTTCTGTTCAGCTCTGCCTTGCTCAATCCACTATGGGACATCACAGAAAGGTTCTTCTGTGCACCAGTGGATGAAGGTCTTCACACCCAAAACTCTTTTGAGAAAGACATGTATTTGGGAAGGCAGTCCAGGAGAGTAGCTACCTCTACCATGGTAGAGAGAACAGCTCACAACTGACCAGGCAGGGTGGTTTATGTAGGATGTCTTGGGGGCGCAGTCAACCCCTTATTGGTTAGTTTTTTTTCAGCCCAGGGAATGGCCAGTTTTGTGTGCTAGGGACAGAGATGGCCCTGATTTCAGGGCCAATTATATTTCTTTCACTGTCCTTTCTTGGTTTTCTGACACTATCTCTAAGGCCAGGACACATTTCTTTCACTGACTCTGATTCTAGGGACCAAGTGTGTTATTTTGTCACTATTTTCAGCATCAGGGCACATTTCCTTGGTTCTGGGTTTGGGAATAAAGTGTTCATTTCTCTGGCTCAGGCCCCAAATGCAGGCTGTGTTTCTTTCCCTGGTCCTGGGCCCTGGGGCCAGGATTCTACTATCCTGCTCTGTGATTGGTTGGTTTCACAAGTCAGTTGGCCAGGGGCTGAGATGGTTCTGATCTGAGCCAAATTGTGTTTCTTTCCCTGGCCTTATTTGAGCCATGTTTCACTAATTCTGCGCTTCAGGGTCAGGGTGGGTTTCTTTAGCCAGGCCCCTTTCCCTACAACTAGTGTGTCCTTGAACACAGAGAGACCCTGCCTGCCAAGTTATCAGATTTTGGGCATGTGCTACCCCTGCCTGACTTGTGTTAATGGCTTGTTATTTCCTCTGATCTCCAGGCAAACTTTATTTATTAACATACAAATAAAATATCACCACATTTCAGCACAAATCAAATATCCCACCAAGAGAAGAAAATAAAACACTAACAAAGAGTAAAGCCCCACCAAACTATAACCAAATATAAATCACTGTCACAAAGAACTGTGGAGTCCATAATATTGACCAACAACTCCTGAACATGAGGCCTACACTAAGGCTGATGATATACACACTCTCACTCCATAGAAGAAAATTGCATTTCCCTATCACAATAGGTTAAATAAAGTGTTCAAAGTTTAATGTTTATGTTACTGGAAAGGTTTTCATTCATTAATTAATTCATTCACTCATTCATTCATTCCCTCATCCATTTATTTAGATAAAACAATATAAAATATAATGAGATTAAACAAAACTGTCTCATCAAAGTTGAAGAAGACAAACTAAAAAAAGGAAAAGTACCCCAGAGATGGCACAAAAAAAAAGAGATCCACTAGTTTTCAAACTTAGAAACCTAATAAAAACACTGAACTGTAAGCTACAACACAAGCAAGGAGACCTGGAGCCGACCTGTGCAAGCCCTGTGTATACTGATTTAGTAACTGTGAGTTCCTATGAGCTTTGATCATGCATGTTTATAGATAAATTTTTTTCTCCTCAATCCTTGCTTGGTATTACATGCTTTCGTCCTTCTCATACATGTGGTTACCTGAGCTCTGAGGGGCAGAATTTGAGGGAGACAACCCATGTAGGGCTGAGTGTTCCAATGTCTCTCATTCTTTGCATAATAAAGGGGGGTCATATTGATATTTTTTTCCATTCTGCAGCAGGATGAAGCTTCTATGATGATAGCTGAAGGCCCTATCTATGAGTATAACAGAGTATCACTAAGAGCTACTTTATCACTATATCTATTTATATCTATCTATCTATCTATCTATCTATCTATCTGCCTCTCTATATATTCTTCATATCAATAAATATGTATATATATAAAGTAAAATAAATTATAAGAGAAAATTTTATATGATTATGTTTTATTTTCTCTAATTAATATTATATATTGTATAATAAAAGCTAAAATACATATTTTTTCTTTTTTTTTGTTATGGATGCTATGGAGGTTTAATCAGCAGTTCAAGAATCAGATCGTAGACCACAGTGTTATTTGATCTAAGACAACGGAGTGTGCTGGAAATGGACATGCAGACTAGTATGAAAACCGACTGACTTATGATGGTCGTGGCCTGACCAAGTTCTCTCCATTTTATCTCGTGTCCCATGGCACCTGTGGGGTGTGCTGAGAATGCGACTACCTGGAGGTGACAGTAGAGGCAGCCAGCTGATCGAGCCCAGACAATGTGTCAGTCCAACCATAAAACACACACTCTTTGTGGAATTTTCAGAGAATAGGAGAGAAGATGGGGTTCTCTGTTGATTCACTCAAGTGAGAGGCAAGTGCAGCATAGAGAGACTGTCTTCCACAGCAGCTTTCCTCATCTGATATCTGGACAACAATGGATATTCTTCTTCCTATGTCCAGGCTGTTCATTTAGATCTCATCCATTTCTCGGTCTTTATTAAGCCACTATTATTTGCTTTTACTATAGATCCCTAGGCAATCTAATCTCAGGTTCTTGTTCACCCAGTCAGTGTTGGATGTGGATTTTATATTGGGGAGTGGGCTTTAAGTCAAATCTCTTAAGTGATGGTGACTCCCACAAGCATTGTGCCTTCATTACCCTAGCATAACTTGCAGGCAGCACACCATCATAGATACAGGGCATGTGGCTGACTTGTTTACAATTCTCTTTTGGCTGCATGCAGAGAAAGTTTCTGTACAAAAGATGCTAGAAAGTAAGGTTAAATGTTCTTCATAGGCACCAGTTTAACATCTTTTTTTTTTTTTGGTTTTCCAAGACAGGGTCTTTCTGTGTATCTTTGCGCCTTTCCCGGGAATCACTCTGTAGTCCAGGCTGGCCTCAAACTCACAGAGATCCTCCTGCCTCTGCCTCCTGTGTGCTGGGATTAAAGGTGTGTGCCACCACTGCCTTGTCCAGTTTGACATCTTAATGCTCCATGAGTTGTATAGATATTGTCTTCAGGAATGAGACCTTGTTATCAGTGTAAGGAGAAGAAACTTGTCTTGGTGATTTCCTGGATTGTTTGGGGATTCCCAGGGCGCCTCTTGGACCAAGAACCTAATTAGATATAGGCCAAACCTGTTCTGCAATCTTCATTTGGGACAAGAGATGGTAAGTTGTGACTCACTTCCCTTTATATGACAACTTCCTTTAGGTCACCTACATGTGCGTGTGTGTGTGCGTGCTTGTGTGTGTGTGTGTGTGTGTGTGTGTATGGGACTTTTTAGTGTATTAAATTTACATACTCATACTATCCCTCAAATACCCCTTAATTTTAATTGTGTTTCCATGTGTTCTCTCTCACAACTCCCTCTTCTTTCCCACTCTTTACATTGTCCTCCATTCCAGCTCCTATACAAAAAAGTACATACTGTAGAGAAAGAGAATGATCAATTTTATCTCTGTTTATATATGCAAGAAAAGTATAATGCATATTTCTTAAAGATTATGTAGTTAAGTAAGTAACCATTTATCTTTCTCAAATGATACTTAAGTATTCATTCCTATTAGTAAGAAAAAAAGTTGTGAATGTTGGTAAATATAAAACTTGGCATCCATTTCCAACTTTGATGTAAATATGTCAAAGTGAAAAGGAATATAAAACAGTAAAGTGTTTGTAACCTCCTGTGTAGCATGAATCTTAACAGGGCTTATTAATAAAATCAAACCTGTGGGCTGGAGAGATGGCTAAGAGGTTAAGAGCACTGCTTGTTCTTCCAAAGGTCCTGAGTTCAATTCCCAGCAACCACATGGTGGCTCACAACCATCTGTAATGAGATCTGGTGACCTCTTCTGGCTTGCAGGGATATGTGCAGACAGAGCACTGTATACATAATAAATAAATATATTTAAAAAATAAAATGAAATGAAGTCAACCTGAAGCCAGGTATTGGGGTTGAATGCTGGATGATTAGAAAAGCAGAAGAAGCCACAGCCACCTCACCTCACCAATTCTTCAGCTGATCCTGTTTACTCCGACTGGAAGCCTCAGAGTCCTTATCCATATGGATCTCAGCTGAACTCCTGATCAAAAGCCTAAAAGCATAACAGACTCTTGTTCCTGGTTTTCATGCCTTTTGTATCTTTTTGCTTCCTGCCATCACTTCCTGGGATTAAAGGCATGTGTCACCATGACTGGCTGTTTCCAGTATGACATTGATCTCATAGAGATCTGGAGGGATCTCTACCTCCAGAATGCTAGGATTAAAGCTGTATGTGCCTCCATTTTCTGGCCTCTAAGTCCCTCTAGTGGCTGTTCTGTTCTCTGAGCCAGATAAGTTTATTAGGGTACAATATTTTGGGGAACACAATATCACCTGAAGCAAATATTTATGCTATTAATGTATAAAAGTGCTTACTGAAATGTTATATCTATAATGATATTGTTATAGATATATAGGGGACAAACTGCTAAAATTCTAATTTTCAAGTATATATTCCTATGATATATGAGGATTTATGATGCTATTAACATAAGAAATGGATGTGTATTTGCTGTAATCCACATTAACATAACAATAAATCATAATTTCAGTAACTGTAAGAGAAAAGTACTCTGATACATACCTACTTTAAGAGATATTTTGACACTTTGAGGAATAGCCACCAGGCATATATTTACCATATGGGTCTACAAGATTGCTCAGTCAGTTGAAAATCCTTCTTATGATTTTGAGAAGCTGAGTTTGATCCCAGCATACAAATCAGGGTAGAAGAGAATCTTCTCTATATTATATATTGACCTACACTTGAGAGACAGTACATGAATGTGTGGGGAAAATTAAAGAAAAATAATGAATGGGCAAGGTGGTGGTGGCACTCGCCTTTAATCGCAGCACTCAGGAGGTAGAGCCATGTGAATCTCTCTGAATTCAAGGTCATCCTGGTCTACAGAGTGAGTTCCAAGTCAGGCTCCAAAGCTACACAGAGAAATCCTGTCTTAAAAAAACCAAAAAAATAAAATGAATGGGATAGAAAGTTTAAAAATACTTTATAATGTATCTGATCACAATCCAAATCACTGTTACTGTGGAATAATGCTTTTGTACACTGGTTTAATAAAATGCTAATTGGCCAGTAACCAGGCAGGAAGCATAGGTGGGATAAGCCGACAAGGACAATTCTGGGAAGAGGAAGGCTGAGTAACGAGATGCAAGCCCACCGTCCAGGAAGCAGCATGTAACAGCACACAGGTAAAGCCACAGAACACGTGGTGACAGATAGATTAACAGAAATGTTCTGAATTTAAGTGTAAGAGCTAGTCAGTAGTCAGCCTGAGCTAATGGCCTAGTAGTTTTAATTAATATTAGCCTCTGTGTGTTTACTTGGATCTGAGTGGCTGCAGACTGGGCGGCACACAGGAAAACTTCCAACTACACACCGTGTGCCTAGAAATTAGTTACCTTAATTAAAAGCACTATGCTTATTCATGTCCCATATCTAACAAGTAATTTTATGTACCATCTAAAGAACTGCAACAACATGAAAGTAAGTCCAATTAGAAACTTGAACCATACAAAAGCTAACATAATGACCTAATACACTAGTCCAAAACCTTGGGCATTTTATAGTCATGATAATGATGAATATTCTTGTGTGTATGAAAAATTAACACAAGCAATTGGAGAGAGAGAAAGGAAGAGAGAGAGGGGAAAGAGAAAGAGACAGAGAGTGAGATGGGCAGATCCATATATTTGTAAATACAGAAGGCAATACATGTGTTCCACACAAACATGCACTACCACTGAAAAATGCACATGCCACCTGAAGAAGGTGTTGGACTTCTGTGTATTTCAATCAACATACCACATCATCTAGATACATATTTGTTTTTGTTTTGGCACTGTCTAAGACACAAAGACTGTCTTAGGTGCCTAATGAGATATCACTGAATAAAGAAAATGCAACTTATATGCATGTATCTGGATGCACAGACTAACATGATGAAGATTTATTCACCTGCAAGGAAGTAAAAAATCATAATAACTGCAGGAAAAAATACATAAAAATGCCAGAATTTTAAGCCAAATGTGTCATAATCTGAGAGGAAAACACCATACATTTTTCACATTTATTATCTAGCATATATATTGGGAAGGTACAGGATTAGATACTCCATAATTTAATGGTAAAACACCATTGCTGAAGACACCACATGGTGAATCCCATACTATAGAGAAACCAAGTTACTCTTCTGAAAGATGCAGTTCCTCTGGTTTGATTTTTTAATGCTGGGGAACTATGAATCATATTGTAGAAGAAATACAATCATCACATTCACCCAGCTGTGAAACATGATAGGTACAGTAAAAACGGGCCTGTGTGGGGGTAAATGGACAAAAAGTTGTGTTTTTTTTGGTTTTTTTTTTTGGTTTTTCGAGAGAGGGTTTCTCTGTGTAGCTTTGTGCCTTTCCTGGAACTCACTTGGTAGCCCAGGCTGGCCTTGAACTCACAGAGATCCGCCTGGCTCTGCCTCCCGAGTGCTGGGATTAAAGGCGTGCGCCACCAAAAAAGTTGTGTTTTTAACCAACCATTTTCTTATTGGATCTAAGGTCCATCCCAGGGTATGGAACACATGATTGGAAATATAAACATGACTAAATTTCTGTGGCTAGATCAGTCATAGATTCTAGGGGAAATACAAATGCTGGTTTTCTGTCCAATTGATACAATATTAAAATGAGGCCTAGTTAATTATTGATATGCCATAAATTACTGAATCTCTCAATCCTCACCAGAGAAAGTCGTTTTTGAAGTTGATAGCAATTCAAACAGAAACCTACAACTGATCAAGTTGCAGATAATAAGAGTCTGTGGATCTCACAGTCATAAATGGGACAAACAATATATTCATCCCCACTAAACATAGAAATCTTTGGAGAAGGTCTGTAGAAAGATTGTAAAAACCCAAGTGTGTGAATAGACTGAGGGAAACATTGTTTTCCAAACATGACAGGGCAAGTGAATATATGAAGTTACAGTGATTGTGACAGTATTCACAGGACCTGTGATTGTTTAAGTGAGAAAAAAATCTAGCATGGCACTGGGAAGTAGATACAAAATCCCAAATTTATTTTATAGATTATAGATTATAATCAGGATATATTCTCATACAATATATCCTGATTATAATCCTCCTTCCCTCTACTCCTTCCAGTTCCTCTGACATCTCCTCTTCACTAAATCCACTCCATTTCTGTTTCTCATTAGAAAAGAACAGGCTTCTAAGAGAAATAACCAAACATGACAACCTAAAACATAGTAAGATGAAGCAAAAATAGCATATCCAAGCTCAACATAGAGAGAGTTGCCTTGGTTTTTTCCAGATTTTCATGGAGTTGTTACGATTTTCTCCTATTTAAGTTCATGTTGGTGATGGGCTGGCTGTAAACTGCCTTTATTATACCATGGTATATCTCTTGTATCTCTAATTTCTGCAGTAATTCTATCATAAAGAGGTGTTGAATTTTGTCAAAGGCCTTTTCTGAATTCAATGAGATGATATTGTGGGTATTTATTTTCTCTCAGTTTGTTTATATGGTGGATTACATTTACTGATTTTCATCTTTTGAAGCATCATTGCATTTCTAGGATGAAGCGTAGTTAATAATAGTGAATGATGATTTTGATGTGGACTTGGATCCATCTGTTTGGAATATATTGAGAAAATTTTCATCTATGTTCATGAGGGAAATTGGCTTGTAATTCTTTTTATTTGTTATATGCTTATTTGGTTTGGAAAATGAACTGGACAATGTTTCTTTCTTTAGGTTTTGAGAAATAATGTGAGGTGTATTTATGTTAGATCTTCTTTGAAATTCTGGTAAAATTGTGCACTGAAACCATCTGATCCTGAGATGTTTTCCTTTTTCTTTTTGGTTGTGAGAGCTCAAATGTTTGCTTTTATTACAAGAGGAGCTATAGTTCTGTTTAAGTTGTTTATATGATCTTGATTTAACTTTGGTAAGTCGTATGCATAGAGAAAATCATCCATATCTTTTACATATCTAAGTTAAGTGGAATCAAGTTATTTAAATTATGTCCTTACGATTTTCTGCATTTCCTTCATGTCTGTTGTTATGTCCTCCTTTTCATTTTTAAGTTTGCTAATTTGGTTTTTTTTTCTCAACAACTTTAATTAATTTGGACTAGGGTATTTTAATATCATCAATTTTTTTATGGAACCAACTGTTCTTTCATTGATTCTAGGATTTACATTTGTTTTTGTTTCTATTTTATTGATTTAAGCATTGAGTTCAATTACTTCTTACTGTGTAATTTTGGGTGTGATTTTTTCTTTTTTCTACAGATTTCATGTGTGTTGTTATGTTGGTAGTGTGAGATATCTCTGTGCTTTCTTCATGTAGACATTTAGTGCTATGAACTCTCCTCTCAGAACTGTCTTCACTGTTTCCTATACTCAATTATGGTATGCTTTGTAATTATTTTCAATCTATTTAAGAAAGTCTTTAATTTCTGTCTTTTTAAAAATGTTTATTTATTTATTTGTTATGCATACAGTGTTCTGCCTGAAAAAATCCCCACAGGCCAGAAGATGGCACCAGGTTTCATTATAGATGGTTAGAAATCATCTTGTGGTTACAGGGAATTGAACACAGGACCTCTGGAAGAACAGCCAGTGCTCAAAACCTCTGAGCCATCTCTCCAGCCCCTAATTTCTGTCTTAACCCAGTTTTCATTCAATAGTTATTCCTATATTTTCCATGGGTTTGTAAACTTTTTCCTGTTTCTATTGTTGTTGATTCCAGATATAACCATGGTGCTCAGATAGGATGCAAGGTGCTGTTTCAATTTTTCTTGTATCTGTTGATACTTGCTTTGTATCTGAGCATGTGGTCAGTTTTGGAGAAACTTAGATGGGCTGCTGTGAAGAAGTATTTTTATACATGTTTGAGAGAAAAGTTCCAAAAATAACTCTTAGAACCATTTGTTTTTTTAATGTCAACAAGCTTCAGCATTTTTCTGCTTAATTTTTGTCTGCATGCCTGGTCCATTGATGAGAGTGGGGCATTGTAGTCTTCCACTATCAGTGTTTGAGAGTCAATATGTCACTTAATACATAGTAGTGATTTATTTATGTACTACTGAATCCTTAATTTCAGTGCGTAGATGCTAAGAATTGCAATGTCCTCTAGGTGGAGTATTTCTTTGATGAGTATGTAATGTTCTTCCCTATTTCTTCACATCAATTTTGTTTTGAAGTATATTTTATCAGATAAGATGGCTACACCTCTGTGCTTGTTAGGTCCTTTGCTTAGAATATCTAGTTCTGATCATTTTACCTGAGGTGATATCTATCCTTGATGTAAAGGTGTGTCTCCTGAGCAGATGAATGGATTCTGTTTTCACATCCATTCTCTCAATGTGTGTAATTTTATTGTGGAATTGAAATCACTGAGATTGAGAGATAGTAATGACAAGTGATTGTTGATTCCTGTTATTTTGTTGTTGTTTTGGTGGTGGTGATAGTAGTAGTGCTTGTGTCGTGTGTGTGTGTGTGTGTGTGTGTGTGTGTGTGTGTGTGTGTGTGCATGTCTTTACTCTTCTGATTTGCTTGTCTGGAATCATTAATTCTCTGTGTTTCCTAGGGTGTGATTAACCTCTTTAGTTAATATTATTTCTCTGGTGCCTTTTGTAGGACAACATTTATAGACCGTTATTGCTAAAATTTAGTTTCATTGTCAAATATCTTATTTTGTCCATCAATGGTGACTGTAAATTTTACTGGGTATAGTAATTTGAGTTGGCATCAAAGGTCTCTTAGAATCTGTATAATATTTGTCCATGACTTTCTGACTTTTAAAGACTTCATAGAGCCAAAAAAAAAAATGTCAGGACTTGGTATTGCATACCTTTAATCCCAGAACCCAGGAGGCAGAGACAGGTGAATCTCTGTGAGTTCGAGGCCAGCCTGGGCTACAGAATGAGATCCAGGAAAATTGCCAAAACTGCAACAAAGAAACCTTATCTAGAAAAA
>CABHPR010126335.1:0-44224 GCA_902168415.1 Peromyscus melanophrys | reverse complement strand
TTTTTTTTTTTTGTTTTGGTTTTTTTTGAGACAGGGTTTCTCTGTGTAGCTTTGCGCCTTACCAGGCTGGCCTCGAACTCACAGAGATCCGCCTGCCTCTGCCTCCCGAGTGCTGGGATTAAAGGCGTGCGCCACCACTGCTCGGCAGATTTTTTTTCTTTTAATAACTAAAGTTTCACACAAATATCTTTCATTGGAAAAGTTTTTCAGAAATTTAATTCCCATCCAGGTATGATAGTACATGTCTGTAACCCCAGGCGGCAGAGAGGAAGTAGAATTAACACACAAATTCAAGGTTGATGTGGTCTACAAAATGAGCTTCAGCTATGGCTACATAGCAAGACTCTCTAAAAGTGTGGTTGTGGGGGCTGGAAAGATTGCTCAGTGGTTAAAAATATGGACTGCTCTTGCAGAAGGCCAAAGTTCAATTCCCAGCACATGCATGGTGGTCCATAGCCATCTATAACTCCAGAAAATCTAACACCGTCTTCTGACGTTCATGAGCACCAAGTATACACATGGTGCACATAAATGTGTGTATATATGTGTGGGTGTGTAAGCATCCCAGAACATTGGACACTCTAAGAAGCTGGTGTCTATAAAAGCCGTATTTAAGCCAAGCAAAACATTCTTATGAAGATGCCTGTGGTTGGAATGGTTAATGTGCTCTTCCCGGGGTTCCCTGAGTAGAGAGCAAGGATACAAACCGGTCTTAATCTGCTTTCATGTTACTTTAGTTGGATGAAGAATTATGAGGGTTAGTGAGATGGCTTGATGAGTAAAGGCACTTTCTCCCCAGTCCTACAACTTTAGTTTGATCCCCAGGACCTACGTGATGGAAAGAAAACTGACTCCTGGAGTTTTCCTCTGACCCCCTAATGAGTGCCTGTTAACACATGTACATATATTCACACACACAAATTAATGTTATTTTAAAAATGAACCTGTAATTTAAAATCCTCTGCAAAATTTAAGGACCAGAGGGAGGAATAATAACTACTTGGCCAGAAGGCACCATCATAGAAGGAACAGTAAATGTAAATGCAACTAAGAAACTTGGTTTGAGAATTCCTCATGTCACAATAGTACTCCGGGAAAAAAAGAATAAATTCAAGGAAATTGTCAGAGAAATGGATGAAAATGCCGAAACTCTTCGCCCTGAAAAGCTTCAACAAATGCCAAACAACAAATAATATTTTAAAGATCCATATGGGAGCCAGGTGTGGTGGCAGACACCTTTAATCCCAGAACCCTGGAGGCAGAGACAGGCAGAGCTACAAGTTCGAGACCATCTTGGTCTAAAAAGCAAGTTCCAAGACAGCAAGGACTGCATGGAGAAACCCTATCCCGAAAAACAGCAAAACAAAAAGATCCACATGAGTAAAAATTGTATTTTAAAGCTACCAGAAAGAAAATAAATATGATATAAAAATAAAGGAGATGGACATTTGCAGCAAGAGAAATAGATGTAACAGAGTAAAGTATAAAAAATTCTATACACAAATTATAATCCAGGAAAGTGGCACACATCTGCAATCTGAGCACCCTATATGCAGAGGTAGGCCGATTTCAGTGAGTTCAAGGCAAGCCTGGTCTACATAGAGAGTTTAGGCAAGTCAGTGATGCATAGTGAGACCCCATCGAGAGGGGGGCGGCTGGGGCTGGGGGAGGGAGGGAGGGAGAGAGGGAGAGAGAGACAAACAGACAGAGACAGAGAGACAGGGAGAGAGAGACAGGGAGAGGCAAAATATAAGAATATAAGACCGTTTCAGAGCCGGGCGTTGGTGGCGCACGCCTTTAATCCCAGCACTCGGGAGGCAGAGCCAGGCGGATCTCTGTGAGTTCGAGGCCAGCCTGGGCTACCAAGTGAGTTCCAGGAAAGGTGCAATGCTACACAGAGAAACCCTGTCTCGAAAAACCAAAAAAAAAAAAAAAAAGACCGTTTCAGAGAAAAATGCAGTATAAAAAGATGTTCAACTTAAAGTATAATTAGGAATGCAAGTTAAAATAGCAGCAGAGTCACATGCTACCGTACAGATAAAATTAATACTTGTGGTGATAAATAATAGAAATGTAAGGAAATGGAAATTCATTCAGGGAAGTAAAAATTTCTTTAACCTTTTTGGAAAACAATCATAATATATAGGAAAATTTAAAATACCCATAGTATTTTTACCTCCAAACAAACATTTAACACCTTTCCTTAAAAAAAGTTAAGTAATCTTTCTTCTGATGTGATTTGAAGTGGTAAAGAATATACTGCCTGAACTGTCCAAAACTAGGTAGACTGATGTGACATCCATAAAGTGAAACTGTGGAGCCTTTCTCAGGCCATTAACTTGGATTATGTAGTTTGTAAGTCAGATATGTAAACCTCTTAAACTTCCTGTTTTGTTTTTGTTTCTCTTAATTATTGACAATTACTGAATAAATATAAAGGCATGTTCACAAAGCTCTGGTCTTAACTTTTCTGTATAGACTTACTAATTTATGAGTTTTTCTTGTAAGTGATCATTATTACTAATATTTTCCTTAAGTTTGAGACTATTTTTTCCTTAGACATTGATTTCTCTGAATATGCTGGAGAGAAAAGATAGTAATGAAATTTTTTATTTTTTATTTTTATTTTTTTGTTTTTAGGAGTAATGTTTCAAGCCAGACTCCTTCTGCCAAAAGAAGCTTGGGGTTTCTTCCTCAGCCAACTCCTCTATCTGTTAAAAAACTGAGGTGTAACCAGGATTACACAGGCTGGAACAAACCTAGAGTGCCTCTTTCTTCTCATCAGCAGCAGCTGCAGGGGTTAGTAAACTTGCTTTCTTACAGAGTGATTCAGCTGAGTTATTCTCCATTTGTTACGGATATTAATGTAAGAAAGGATTCATATTATTCTATTATAGTTGTAAATATTTAGAAATTGGGTCCTTTATTAAAGATTTGTCATAGCTATAAACAATAAGTCTATTATCTGGTCTCCCAAACAGTTTTCAGACCTTGACAATGTGTGTTTCTATCTATATATCTGTCTATCTCTCTAATATCATCTTAAAAGAGAAATTAGTATTCTCTAACTCCATATATTTTGGACTACTGTTAAGGTACTTTGAACATTTTTTCTATATCCTCTCAACACAAAAATGAAATCATAGTGGTGGAAATAATAGTGGGTGCTCAGAATTAAACCCAGGTACTTTCCAAAAGCTCTTGACTACTGAGCCATCGCTTCTCAAGGCCCCTTTTTTGTTTTGAGGTAGTATTTTGTATAATCAGGGATGACCTTGGAATCCTGATCCTCCTGTTTCAAGTTCTTTAATGCTAGGATTATAGGTATGTACGACATAACATTTGATTATTCTTGTAATGCTTAGTAGATTTCTTTTAGGATGAATTCTTGGCAGAATTGCTAACACTAAAGCTAGGAACTGGATCCAGCTCCTCTGGAAGAGCAGCCAACATTCTTAAGCACTGAGCATTCTCCTCAACCCCTGACAACATTCTTTTTTTTTTTTTTTTCTCTTGGTTTTTCAAGACAGAGTTTCTCTGTGTAGCCCTGGCTATCCTTCTTGTCCTGTCTGTAGTCCAGGATGGCCTTGAACTCAGAGATCCGCCTGTCTCTGCCTCCCAAGTCCTGGGATTAAAGGCATGCACCACCATGCCAGGCAGACAACATTCTTACAATGGTTTTACCTGTCCTGTGTTGAGACCATCTTGTCTCTCTCTGGTTGATCTTTGCCTCCTTTTCCTGCTGTCCTCTTAATGTACTTTATTGTTCTGGTCTGTGCTACTCTGTTGACAACCTCATGACTTGTCCGTTCTGACACTCCAGGATCCTCCAGTGTTTCTTCCATTCCTGCATAATGTATGTACATATCTCTAAAAATAACGTTCCTCTTTTCAGAGCTCTTTCAGGAATTGCAGGATTTTAGGTTGTCACACCCCAAGACAGCTCTAAGGGTGGGCACATCTAAAAGGAAACTGTCGAGGACTAGAGGGTAATATAGGCTACCTAATGCTATTGTTCATGACCAATCCTCCAAAACAGGTACACACACACACACACACACACACACACACACACACGTGCAAAGAAAGACAACCTATGTTTCAGCTCTGCCAGGAGACAATGATTAGTACATATCTAAGTGTACAGGCAAACCCATTTGCTGCAGCATTCCTGTTTTCCATTGCCTAAACCTGTGGATGCTCAGAGTTGGGACAAGAGGCTTAAGATAGTATGTGAAAACTAGTATGTATGAGGGGTGATGAAACACTAGAAAAGGAAAAGTCACTTCCAGAAAGTCCAAGGACCAAAATAAGGCTTCTGCCAAAGTGAACGGAAGGCAAGACATGCTTGCTGCTCTCGGTCCCGTCCCCCCCCCCCCCCCCCCCCCCCCCCCCCCCCACTGTCACCACTACTGTGATGGTACATTGACGAGACTTCACCTTACTAAATTAACAAAAGCAGGTATAAAATCCTGTCCACAAACAAAATTGGAATATAAGAAAAAAGGCCACTTCTACAAAACAGTAGTAAGAAAAACAGGAAATATTAATTAAAATATTTTAGCTGATATTTCCTCAAAAGCAACCATGAACTTAGCTGTTTATTGTCAGTAAACTTGAACTAGAATTAAATATTCCCAAACAAGGGTTTGGAAATATTACAAAAGGTATACCATGAGTCAAGAATTTAAAGTATAGTAAAAATCAAAGACCATGTCTCATTCATAAATAAACTACTGATATGTATGTAGGCAGATCAATAGAATATAAGAAAAAATCCTAATTGTTGGGATAAAGAAGCACTTTTAAAATAAATTATATTAAAATAGCCAATTTTGAAAAAGATATATTCATTTTAAATGTATGCAAGAATAAATTCTAATAGAATCAGAGAAACCTGTTGTAAAAATTTTTAAGTCTGGGCTAAAGAGAGGCTCAGCTATTATAAGCACTTGCTGTTCTTGCAGAGAGCCTGAATTCAGTTCCCAGCACCCTTACCAGCCCCTTACAACTTCCTCTGACTCCCGGTTCAGGGGATCCAGTGTCCTCTTTAAACTCTTCAGATACCAGGATGTTACAGGTAAATTTCTCTATAACTTTAATGTAGGCAAAGGCTTTATAAATTTGGTTCAGAATCATGATTCAATATAAGAGAGATAAATTTGTGTAATACTAAATTTTGCATAGGCAGGCACAAAAAAGAGGCCAGTGAAATAGTGGAAGTAAAATTTTCCTGCGTATAAATAAAGTGATGATATTTTTATTATACAAAGAACATAAATTGAAGGGAGATGAAGGTCATAACATAAAATAGTGGCAAATGGCCCATTTTAAGTTTGTGTTGTAAGGATATAATACAATTGTTCTTAAAGCAGTTTCTCCAGATCAGCAACAGTTGATGACTTGTTAGAAATGTGTGT
Organism: Peromyscus melanophrys; assembly: GCA_902168415.1. Lineage (NCBI taxonomy): Eukaryota > Metazoa > Chordata > Mammalia > Rodentia > Cricetidae > Peromyscus > Peromyscus melanophrys. The sequence goes on along the minus strand of CABHPR010126335.1, from coordinate 38,804 downwards.
TTCCCTGCACCCCGGTTTTCCATGACTACTGAATCAGAAACTGAGTCCAGTAGTATGTAGTTTAACAAGCCCTCCAGGTGGTTTTGATGCAAAATAGAGAAATCTTTATGCATGCTGAGCATACTTTAAACACTTCTTTCCTTTCCTTTACAGATTCTCCAACTTGGGAAACACGTGCTATATGAATGCTATCTTACAATCTCTGTTTTCACTCCAGTCATTTGCAAATGATTTGCTTAAACAAAGTATCCCATGGAAGAAAATTCCATTCAATGCACTTATCAGGTAATGTTAATATATTTGCTGAATAACCTCGGGATTTTTAAATATTAGGATTTAGGGCGGTTACGTTTTTATGTGTTTTGTTAGTAATTAGTCTTTAAAATAGGTCACCCAATGTTTTTAAAATAGACTAACCTGTCTCTTTTATTTATCAGACGCTTTGCAAACCTGCTTATTAAAAAAGATATTTCTAATTCAGAGACCAAAAAAGAACTACTCAAGAAGGTTAAAAATGCTATTTCAGCTACTGCAGAGAGATTCTCTGGCTATGTGCAAAATGTGAGTGTTAATTGGTTTTAAATGTTTTAGATATAGAAAATTGAATTAGCTTTTGACCTAATTTTTATTTTAAAATGTTATTTGTGTAATGTGGTCACCTTAGATGGTAAAACCTAAAGAGTTATAGTAACTTTTAATATGATTCTTCTGTGAATTTTATCCTTTCTGATTTTTTTGTTTGTTTGTTTTATTTTGTTTTTGAGACAGTGTCTCATGTAACCCAGGGCAGGCTTAAACATGATGTATGTATGTATGTATGTATGTATGTATGTATGTATGTATGTATGTATAGCCAAGAATGTCTTTGAAATTCTGGTCCTCCTGCCTCCACCTCCCAGCTGTTGGGATTACAGGTGTTACGACTATGTCTAGTTTATGTGGTATTATGGATTGGACCCAGAGCTTTGCATATGCTAGGCAAGCACTCTACCACCTGACCCACATCCTCAGTCCCCCTGCTTTTTTGAAATAGGTTCATGCTGTGTAGCCCAGGCTGGTCTAGGACTCTCCTCCTTCCCAAGAGGAGAGATTATAGGCTTACTCCACCATGTCTAGCTTTAGCATACTTAATTTATAAATGCAGGTTGCCAGTGGAAAATAACTGAAAAAAATCTGTCTTTTTTAAACAAAGAGTTGTATGTTTATTTATGGTAGTACAATTGAATAGTTAAGAATATCAACTCTAGAGACTGAAAGATGGCTCAGCTGTTAAGAGTACACTTGCTGCTCTTCAAGGGGATCCAGATTTTGTTCCCAGGACCCATATCAGGAGTTCAACAACTGCCTATAACTCCAGCTCCAGGGGATCCAACCCCTCTGGCCATAAGTGCTTGCATTGAGTTCATATGCACATAACCCTGCCATATACACATACCACATACACACACACAGAAACCATTATTTGTTTTACTTGCAGGTTTTTGTTTTTTGTTTTTTGTTTTTTAATCTTGGTTTGTAAAGGTTTCTTATTAGTCAGTTGGTTTGGTCTGGAAGAAGGATTTTTTTATTTTTACTTGTTTTCTTGTTACTGTTTGGTTTGTCAGGGAGAATTCGTGCTGGGTTTTGAACCCTAGGACTCAAATGCGCTAGGCAGTTAATTGCTCTTCCACGGACCTAACCTCTGAACTTGTGTTTATTCAAAGCCGTGAGGGCTCCAAATCCTTCTCAGAGTAAGGCTGACTCTGTCCAGGCTTCTTTTGGCCTCTAGGTGCTCTAGTTGCATAAATCACAGTCTGATGAGCTATCAGACAAAAAGTTATTTGTTCTGATGACAGATACTATCATCTTTTTAGGATGCACATGAATTTTTAAGCCAGTGCTTAGATCAGCTGAAGGAGGATATGGAAAAACTGAATAAAACTTTGAAGACAGAATCTATCCTTGGAGAAGAAAATTCACCCGATGCTTCAGCCACTAAAGTGTTCACCTGCCCTGTTATTACGAACTTGGAGTTTGAGGTTCAGCACTCCATTATCTGTAAAGCGTACGTAATCTCTAAGGAAGCTTTTCTCCTTTTTACTCCTTTATGGCAGACTTCTCTTGTCACATATCAAAACTTATTTTTAGATTCCTTTCTTTCCCGTGGGGAAAATACCACAACTTTTTTTTTTCTTTCAGGCTTTCAATTCTTTTGGGTTTGGATTTTTGTTGTTTGTTGTTTGTTTTTTGTTTTTCCAGAGCTGAGGACCAAACCCAGGTCCTTCTGCTTGCTAGGCAAGCGCTCTACCACTGAGCTAAATCCCCAACCCCTTGGGTTTGGATTTTTGAAACACAGTCTTATTGTGTAGCCCAGGCTGGCCTAGAACTTGGCATCTTCGTGTCTCAGCCTCCCAAGTTCTGGCTGACAGTACAAGCATGATTTACCACACCTGTATTTCTTTTCTTTTTATTTATATTATTCATTATTGGCAGAAGACAGGTTTTTAGGCTTTTCTTTTTCTTTTTGTATTTTGAGACAGAGTTTCTCTGTATAACAGCCCTGTCCTAGAACTGTTTTGTGGACCAGGCTGGCCTTGGACTCACAGAGATCGCACCACACCAGGCTTGGTTATTAGGCTTTTTTGCAACAAGCTCTTTTATCCATCTTTCTGGTTCCTTGGTCTGTCTTTTTATAACAATTTTTGATTAGGTAATAGCAAAGATAACTGAAATAGCTTTTGATACACTTCGTTGTTTGTTTGTCTTATGAAACAGTGTCTCACCATGTAGATCAGGCTTGCCCTGAACTAACAGATCTTCCTGCCTCTGTTTACAAGTCCTGAGATTAAAGTTTTTTTGTCATCACAACCAGCTGTAATACACTTTTGTTCTACCTCAATAGTTAATGGTTAATTGATTGGTGGGTTGCTTTTTGTTTGTTTGAGACAGAGTCTCTTTATGTTGTTCTGGTTGGCCTGGAGTTTGCTATGTAAACCATCCTGGCCTCACACTCACAGATCTCCTGTCTCTGCCTCCTGAGTGCTGGGATTAAGTATGCATCACCACACCTGGCCTTTTTTTTTTTTAAGAGACAGGATGCTACTGTGTTGCTCACATTAGTCTCAAACTTGTGATCCTCCTGTCTCAGCCTCTTAAGTGCTTGAGTTAAAGATGTGAGCCACCATATTTGGCTGGAAACAGTTTTTTGTTTGTTCGGCTTTTGTTTGATTATTTTATGTATGTGAGTATTTTGCCTGCATGTATGTATATGCAGAGGTCAGAAGAGGGTATCGCATCCTCTAGAACTAGAGTCGTAGATGGTTGTAAGCTAGTTTGTGGGTGCTAGGAACAAAACCTGAGCTCTCTGTAAGAACTGAGCCCAGTCTTCAGCCATGAGAAACAAATTTTTTAAAGGTAATTTTTGATCAATGTTCTTGTCAGCACTTTTTAATACTATTCAATTTTAATCCACAGTAGCTTTCTGCCACTATTAAAGACCAGGGTTATAAGAATATATTTTACTAAGTGCCTCTTAGAGGTAGCATTGTAAGATGATCTTTTCCTTTGTATAATTCCATATCCTTTGAATGGGTCTTAACTCCATGACTGGGCTGTAAATGGAAGTTTCTCCGGTCCTGCCTGACCATGAAGTCCCGCAGCTGCGTATAAAATAATTACTCAGAGGCTTATATTAATTACAGACTGTATGATCTATGGCTCAAGCTTCTTGCTAGCAACTCTTATAATTTAACTCAACCCATTTCTATTAATCTGTGTTGCCACATGGCCATGATGTTACTGGTCTACTGACATCTTGTTGCTCCTTGGGCGGCAGGGTTTCATTTTTCCCGACTCAGTCCTTCTCTCTGTATCTCTACTTGGATATCCCTCCTGGCTGTAAGCTTTCTTGCCATAGGCCAAAACAGCTTTATTTATTATACAATGGGAACCACACATATTCACAGCATACAAGAATACATCCCACAGCAATGAGCTGTCACTCTTCTGGTTGATGAGACTTTATCTGGCTACAGAAATTGGCTAATATAATCAAGACTACTAATCTTACCCTTGAATTTTTTTTTTTTTTTTATTAACAAGAGATAATCTATATGGGCCAGAGCAAATCACACTACCCCTTTAAATCTGGGTCTAGGAGTAGTAGAAAAAAGTCATTTTAGTAGAAGTCAGAGAGATGTGCTTCTATATGGAAGAAAATTATTAAGATTGTATTATGTGTACTGGAGAGACGGCTCAGAGATTATGAGCACTGGCTGCTCTTCCAGAGGTTCTAAGTTCAATTCCCAGCAACTACATGGTGGCTCACAACCATCTATAATGAGAGCTAGTGTCCTCTTCTGGCATGCAAGCATACATGCAGGCAGAACACTGTATATATAATAAATAAATCTTTTTATAAAAAAGATTGTATTATGCTGTTCATGTATGATGGACCATAAGCTCTATAGGGGAAGAAGGTATCAAGTATAGTTTTTTTATATGTAAATATGTAAATATTTATAAGTATGTGTTTTTTTACAAGTATGTATTTTTATAGTCCCAATTCTGCACTAATCTCCTCTCTTCCTTACAGATGTGGAGAGACTATTCCCAAAAGAGAACAGTTTAATGACCTCTCCATTGACCTTCCTCGGAGGAAAAAACCTCTCCCTCCTCGGTCAATTCAAGATTCTCTTGATCTTTTCTTTAGGGTAATTATCTTTGATATATTCATATAACTCAGATAATTATGTGTGAAGTTGAGGTTTCTTCAAGACAGTGTTTTGACTAAATTATTTGCAGAAAAAACTAATGAAAGAAAGTGTTTCTAAGTAATATTTATATAAATTTTGATAAACTTGATTAAAGCTGCTAAAGAAGAAGACTGACTTCTTAAATAGGTTGAATGTTTAGCTAAATGGTGATTGTTTTAAGCAACCTTAAAAGCTGTTTTTTACTTGTAATGCAAAGCATTTGAAATGACCTTTGGTCAAATTTGGCAACATGAATTAAACTTAGAGATACAATATGAGTTGTTATGAGAGCTGAGGAATGAAAAGATACTCTTTTCTCAGGTTGTGTGTCTCAGTAGGAACAAGAAGGGAGAATCAGGTTGATTCAAAGCTGTAGGGGTGTGTGTGTGTGTGTGTGTGTGTGTGTGTGTGTGTGTGTGTGTCAGACAGATAGACAGACAGAGTTTCAGAAAGTTTCTGGGGCATAGTCGGGCTTATTGTGTGACAGACCTTAGAACTGGTGGGAATTTGCTAAGATTCTTCTTCGTCTATATTAATGGTCCTTGTTTTGTTGTAGCAAATTGGCAGGGTTTCCTTCCTATAGCTTAATAAAAATTCTGTTCTTTAAGTGATGACTGTTGAGCTTCATCACCAGATAGCTACTCTGTCTCTTTGGTGTTGTTTTACTCATTCTCTACTATTCTTGTTATTATCGTGCACTGAAGATTTTCCTGTGTATCTTTATCGTCCCTTTTTAAGGATTTCTTGTTTCAGTTTTCTCTAGGTAATGATATCCACCCCAAACTTTGGTCCTTTTAGAGCAGTTGTTCTTAGTGGGCTGTCACCAGAAGATTGAGTTCCATTGTAAGAAAGGGGTAGAGTTACACCTAACAGACCAGGAACTCCGCCTAACCTGAAGGTGATCTTATCTCTGCTATAGCCAACTGTTAAAATCGGGATAGACTCTTGGCCCGGTTCTTGTGTATCCATGGGGAAAAATGGAGATCTGCTTCGTTAGAGTTTAGTTACTATCGAAAAATTGAGATGTTTCCTTGGTAAAGAAGGAATTAGGAATTCTGAAAATAGGAGATATGATATCATAGATAACTATTTTAAAGATTAGGTCTTAATTTGGTAATTCTGTGATTCCAAACACAGCATTTAGATTGGTTCACAATTGTCCTTCCACTGAACTAGTGAGATAAAGATATTTGCATTTAGTGGGTTAATGCCAATTCAACTACATCCTTATTTTTCTCTCTTATCTTTTTATAGGCAGAAGAACTTGAGTATTCCTGTGAAAAGTGTGGTGGAAAATGTGCTCTTGTCCGACACAAATTTATCAGGCTGCCCAGGTAAATTTGACTACCTTTTTCAAAGTGACTATCCCTCAGCCACGGGGGATATAGATAAGAATATACAATGTTTACCTACTATGTACAAGGCCCTGGATTTGACCCTATACTCACTAAATGAGCAAAGAAACTTAACATTATGAAAAGATCAGGAAAGAGTGCATAGAAAAGGAAGAGGGCCTGAAGAGACAGCTCTGTAGTTAGGAGCATTGGCTGCTTACTCTTGCAGAGGACCCAGGGTCATTTCCCAGCACCCATTTGGTGGTTCCAACCGTCTGTAACCTCAGTCCTAAGGGAACCAATGCCTAGATGATATACACGCAGGCAAAGCACCCATACACATAAACCATTAAAATATAAAGAAAAACAGAATTGGAATACTGCAGAGAAAGTGGCCTTGGGCCGGGCAGTGATGGCGCACGCTTTTAATCCCAGCACTCTGGAGGCAGAGGCAGAGGCAGGCGGATCTTTGTGAGTTCAAGGCCAGCCTGGTCTACAGAGCGAGATCCAGGAAAGGTGCAAAGCTACACAGAGAAACCCTGTCTCGAAAAACAAAAAACAAAAAAAAAAAAGGAAAGTGGCCTTGGCATCCCGGGGAGGTGACAGAAGGAGGATGCAGTTAGTACACTGGCTCTAGACTTCTCTTTGGTACTGTTGTAACGGTTACATAGTTTGGATCCCTTCTGAAATGCTGGAGCCAGGAGTGTCCTGCACTTTGCAATATTTCCATGTACATAATGAGATCTCAGGGTCGGGGTGTGTGCAGGTCTAAGCACTAAATTTCATTTACATTTCATATATGCATAGTCTAAAGATAATTTTTTATAGTATTTTTAGTGTCCCCGCTTTTTATCCGCATCTTGTTACATAAGATAGGTAGAGAATTTTTCACTGTAGCGTTATGTAAGTTTTCTAAGTTTCAGATTTAGGAGCATATCTGATTTTGAATTTTTGCTTTAGAGATGTCATTTGCTTTTGCTACAGTCTCCCTCCTCTTACCCATCAGGAAAAATGTGCTGCAGATACAATATGGATATAAGAGGAGCAAATTACTGCATTTTGCCCATTCCTTTTTGAAAGAATCTTAAGTTATTAGATTTCCTGTAATCATAGATTTTCTACCTTGGATGAAATTAATTTACATTGTATTAGTACTGTGCATAAGACAAAGCTAGTTTCGGAAATTATGATGTGGTTACAAGATAGCTTTTAGTGCTTCCCAAGATTAGCTCTCTCTGCCACAAACAAGATAATTATTAACATTAAATATTTATGTGGCACTCTGCATGCACCAGAGAGCTTTACTTTCTTTGAATAACTTCAATTTTCTATAAATATATCGTTTCAGGAATCTAGGACCCAGGGAAAAGTTCTTTTATGTTCTGTAATCCATTCCTTTCTAGAAAATAAGTATTTTTTATGCTTGTTTCTTTTTTTTTTTTTTTTTTTTTTCTTTTTTTCTTTTTTGGTTTTTCGAGACAGGGTTTCTCTGTGTACCTTTGCGCCTTTCCTGGAACTCACTTGGTAGCCCAGGCTGGCCTCGAACTCACAGAGATCCGCCTGTCTGCCTCCCGAGTGCTAGGATTAAAGGCGTGCACCACCACCGCCCGGCTTATGCTTGTTTCTTTTTAAGAGACTATATTTATGAATGCTATGAGGCAGTAGTGAGGAAAGAAGAAATTTGAAGACATAAGATTGCTTACTACTATCTGTCACTAATGGTATACTGTTGAAAATACTGAGGTGGTTCTGGAGAGAGATCTCAGCAGTTCAGAGCATTAGCGGTTCTTCCAGATGATCTAGGTTCAAGTCTCAGCACCCACTTTCATTTATCTTTTTGAGATAGGGTCTCTACGTAGCCCTTCCTGTCCTGGGACTCACTCTGTAGACCAGGGTGCCCTTGAACTCACAGAGCTCTGCCTGCCTCAGAGTACTTCATAATTCTAGGACTAGAGCCCTATCTCACGTAAAGAGAAATATAATCAGTAATTTAAACTTGCAAAGTTTTGAGTTTGCAACTTCTGTGATAGGGGCCTGTGCTGAAAGAATAGACACAGTTTTCCAAGGGGAGACGAGTTTTTTACCCGAAGTGAAGCTTAAATCTGATAAGATTTTTGAGTTTCAAAATTTGAAGTTCTTATGAACTATGAAATATATTTAATCTATCAGGCAGAAATTAGGTGAAATTAGATGACAGTTAGCTTACAGTAATAATAACAAAAAAGAACAAGTATCTCTAAAGAGCTAAAAGCCTTTTTAGACTCCATCCAGAGTCAGCATGAGTTATATAATGCTTTTGTTAGTGGGGAACACTTTTGTTTTCTGATTTCCTCTTAGTTTTCTGTGAAGACAGTTCTTCTAAAATAAGAGAATTAGGGCCAGCAAAATGGCTCAAAGGATAAAGGTGCTTGCTGCCAGGCCAGGTGACTTGAGTTCAGTTCTCCAGGATCCACTTGGTAGAAGGAGAGAACTAACTCATAGATACCCTGATTTCCACATAGATACCGTGCGTGGCCCACATACATATACAAACAAAGTAAACAAGTATAGTAAAATAAGAGAATAATCTCTAGAGCTAGAAAATTAGCTCTGTTGAGAGAATGCTTGCCTAGCACACAGGCAACCTTAGGTTCAATCCCAGGTACTGCATCTTAGCCCTTGAAAGGCAGAGATGGGAGGACCAGAAGTTCAAGGTCATCCTTAGCTACATTAAGTTTGAAGCCAGCATGGACTATGTGAGACCCTGTCTCTAGAATAAATAACAATAACTAATCTTTTTTTTTTTTTTTTTTTTTTTTTTGGTTTTTCGAGACAGAGTTTCTCTCTGTAGCTTTGCGCCTTTCCTGGATCTCGCTCTGTAGACCAAACTGGCCTCGAACTCACAAAGATCCGCCTGGCTCTGCCTCCCAAGTGCTGGGATTAAAGGCGTGCACCACCACCACCACCACCACCACCGCCACCACCGCCACCACCACCACCGCCGCCGCCGCCGCCGCCGCCGCCGCCCGGCTAACTAATCTTGAAATAACAGGGAGTTGGCTGATGTCTTAATCATAGCACGTGGGAATGAATCAAGGGCAGTTCAAAGCCAGCCCGGTTTGCATCAAAAGTTCTAGGCAGATCAGGGCTACATGTTAAGATGGGAATCTAGGGCAGGAGGATTACCATGAGTTCAAAGTCAGCCTGATTTGCATGGAAAGTTCTAGGCAAACCAGGGCTATATGTTAAGATCCTATCAAAAAAAAAAATTTTTTTTTTATTGAAATGTTGGTCACCATTATGCATAAGGGCTACTATGTAATATTCAGTCTATATACGACCTATTTTAAATATATAACACTCAATCTTTTTATTTTTCGAGACAGGCTTTCTCTGTGTAGTTTTGGTGCCTGTCCTGGATCTTGCTCTGTAGACCAGGCTGGCCTCAAACTCACAGAGATCCGATTAAAGGTGGGTGCCACCACCCAGCTGCTTTTTTTTTTTTTTCACTCAGATAATTTAAGGTTAACCAAAGATTAATAGACACATTTAAAATTTTAGTTCTTTTGGCTACTGTGTGTTGTTTATTGGTGGGAGGATTTCTAGAAGCATTAGACATACTATATCTAAAACTTCATTAATCAGGTCAAGATTTTTATTTGTATCTATCTTAATACCTTTGTACATAGCAAATATTTAGTAAATGTTTCTTAAAATACTTTTAGTTTGGCCAATTGTGTGGGTGGGTGGAGGGTCAGTATTTGAGACAATGTCTTGTTATGTAACTTTGGCTGATCTGGAACTCTCTGTGTAGACCAAGTCGGCTTTGAGTTTATAGAGACCAACCTGCCTCTGCCTCCCAGGTGCTGGGAGTAAAGGCGTGGGCCACCACCACCCAACCTGACCAACTGTGTTGTCTAAGTCAAATTGGACGTGATTAGAGTGATCACTTTAAGAGAGGTACCTGTGTTCTATATGAATTAGCAGAGTCATTCTCGTCTGTTTCAGGGTCCTCATTCTTCATTTAAAACGATACAGCTTCAATGTGGCTCTTTCACTTAACAACAAGATAGGACAACAAGTCATCATTCCAAGATATCTGACCCTGTCATCTCATTGCACTGAAAATACAAAACCACCTTTCACTCTGGGATGGAGTGCACACATGGCAATGTAAGAGACAATGCTTTTTACCTTTACTTTTCAAATGGATTTTCATATTTCAGAGTGACCAAACTAGACAGCAATTCTCAGGAAAAATAATCCAACCCAAAAGGAGATTTCAATTCTGCATTATTTTGGAATTTTAGTGTTAAACTGCTGTCTGATAGAAGTAAATGCTTACTTATATCTATATAAAGAAAAATGCTTACACAGAATTCTTCCAAATTTAATAGATGCCTGTTATAATACAGTACTTTTTTGAGGGAGTGTTGCTACTCTTTTAGAACACACACACACACACACACACACAAGACCATTTGGTATACTTGGAAATGTAAATGAAATGTGGTAGTCCTAAGAATCACCTAGACACTAAAGTATTCATTTCTGTGTTCATCCCTACAGGTTCTGCTTCAGTAGATCTGAATAGGGCTTGAAAATCAATGTTCTTAACAAATGCCTCAACTCTTTGGAACATGCAAATTTGAGAAATCAAATGTTATGCTAGAGCTCCTCCCAACCCCCAGATAGATTGATTGTTCTATAACTGTGAATTATGCCCAATGTAAATAACTTCAGAGACTCCTAGAAATGTTTCAGAGAGAAGTCCCCTTGCCTTTAGATTTGGCTTTGCCATCATGCATGCTGGGACCTTAGGTCTTCTGAATGCCATGCTCTCCTGCATGTGTGCTCTACTTGGAACCCGATGCTACAGTTCTTTTTCATACTTGAACAGTAATTTGGTAGAATCATAAAATTCTGAAGCTGTAGTAGTGAAAAGAATTTTTGAAAATTTTGTTCAAATCCTTAATTTCACTGAGGACCAAGGAGATTGATTTTCTTGTTAGTAACTAAAAAAGGCCAAGTTTTGCTTGAGTATGGTAACACATGCCTGTAATTCCCAGTTTAGGCTATGTAGAAAGTTTGAGTCTACTCTGGGCTACATAATAATACTGTGTCTCCAAAAAGAACAAGGAAGGACACAGTGTCTTGGCTAATGTAGAGTTAGACATTACAGATAATAAATGAACATTTCCCAAAATTAATTGATGCAATTTTATAAGATATATGTATTTTGGATCTATAAATTACATCATGTAAGTTTACACTAAAGTCCTCATGGGTCTACTAACAAAGCATGTGCCCAGAGAATCTTTAGTGTTTGTAATTGTTTTTCTTTCTGCTTTTATTTGAAGAGAATGTTTTTTTTTTAACTTGGTGCACACTGCCCTCTACTGGTAGTGCTTCTGACTGTGTTACGTATTTTTGTGAACACTGATCTGAAATGAAGCTTTCTCACTACATTTCCATGCATTTTTAGTGGCTTTAAGACCTTGGAAAATTTGACTTGTCTGTGGGAAAATAAAATTGTTGTAACCACTAAGTACGGTAGAACATGCAGTGCTTGCCATCTGGGAAATCTCAATACATTGAGAGCTGTTTTGTTTTATTGCTCAAAACTAAAGAAATGAGATGAGATCATTTCCCCCATATGTGCTGCACTGACTTCATTTGTAAAGCTGTTTATTTTAATTATTAGATCAATGGGAGCCAGAGATGACAATTCATTTTCCCTCTGGACTTTTATGGTTAGTTATTTTAAAGTATTGCTTGCTTTTCAGGAGGGTATAAGAAGAGACTTATAGTGTAGATTAATTAACTTTACCAATTAAATATCTACCTTTAATGATGCAATTGTATACATTACATATTCTCCAATTTTCTGATAGTTCTAGACCATTGAAAGCCTCTCAAATGGTGAATTCCTGCATCACCAGCCCTTCTACACCTTCAAAGTGAGTTCTATTTCTTACGTACCCAAATTTTGTCTTTCTAAGGATTTGGCTCACCCTCATCTCTAAGGCTACCCATTCCCTTTTCCGTCATCATTTCTTTCTGCATGCCAGTTGCTCAGTATTACTCATACTTAGGAATGTTCTTGAGTCTGGCTTAGATATGACCTAGTTTTAGCAATCAAAAAAGGTTCCAGGATTATTTTGTTTTTAAATTTCTTAAAAGACCTTTGCTAATAGCATTATTTTCATCCTAAGACTCTTAAGAATTGACTCTAAGGTTTAAAAAGATAGAATAAGTCCTATCTAAAGCATCCTTCCTCACAGATAGGCACAGGACTCCACACATTGCTAGCTCATCTCCTGAAACTGACAGGAAGAATTCTGAAGGAAACAAGAAACAAACAGGCACTGGAATGTTAAGATTTATTTATATGTATTCAGTGTTTTGCCTGCATGTACACCTGCAGACCAGAAGAGGGCACCAGATCTCATTACAGATGGTTGTGAGCCACCATGTAGTTGCTGGGATCTTTGGAAGAACAGCCAGTGCCCTTAACCTCTGAGCCATCTCTCCAGCCTGACCCCCTTTTTTTTAATTAGACCATTTTAATTTACTTAGTTGTCGGTTGACTTCAAAATTTATTTTTCTGAAAATTTGATGTCCCACAGTTCTTTTAGGAAAAGCACAGTTTTGTTAAAATGCTTATTTGGGGCTTGTATATCCATACGATGACATTTAGGAACAGCTGTTTTCTTTTCCCCCTGTAATTATTTTTCAGTGAAATAAAACCAGATGATTACCATGACTAGAAATCTGAAATGTACCCATATGAATACTCTTGCCTGCTCTGCAGATACAAATGAGCAATACCACTTGGCTGCTTAGAAAGTGAGCAAGTAATGCATTTGAGGAGGCTAAGTTCTGAACTGAGTACCATTGATTCTTCTGTAATATTCTTTGTAAAATACATTTGACCATGGTAAAAACATAGCTAGGTATCACCCCCTTCAACAAAATATTTGCCTGATAAAAAAAATATGTTGAGGTTTTCTTGATGAGCATGAAATCAAAAATAATTAAGAAAGCTTATTAAAGATGGGTGTGGTGGCATACATCTGTAGTCAATCCCAGCACCTGGGAGGTAAAGGCAGAAGATTCAGGAATCAAAGACCATCCTCAAACAAATAGCAAGTTTGAGGCCAGCCTGGCCTACATGAGACTGAGACTGTCCCAAAACCATTGGTGGGTGGCTAATTTGGCTATTTCTAAGTTATACTGGAAACCTTATAAACACATCATAGGCGGCTATCCAAGTATCTGGACTCTGCATGCTGCCTCCAATCAGCTTCTCGGGTGTGTTCATCTTGACACTGACCACTTGCCCCTCTTCTTTATCCACGGTTCTATGCTATCCTCTTGATTTTCACTGCACTCTCTTTTTTTCTTGGTGCCCTCCTATTTATTTACAGTTTTCCCATTTGAATGAGTTTCTCTTAACTTCCCTCAAAGGCAGTTGTTCTTTTTGACGGTTGCCATTCTTCCTTTAGTGCAGCAGCTCTTTGTCTGCTATCACTAAAGAATACAGTTTCACGTGAGTGAATTTTAATACAACTGAAGCTTGCCTTTTTAAGCATTTATATCTTCAAATTTTAACCATATTGGATGAAAATTTTCTAAAATATGTTGATGCTATTCTCTCCCTATTTTATTTTTTCACTTATTTTGATTTTAGGTGTTGTTTCTCTATGTAGCCCTGACTGTCCTACAACTTGCTCTGTAGACCAGGCTGGCCTCGAACTCACAGAGATCCACCTACTTCTGCCTCCCAAGTGCTGATATTAAAGGCGTGTATCACCAGGCTCAGCATGTATGCTGTTCTTAAACACTTTGAGACAGTAACATATTTCTTAATGATTTAGAATTTGCATTATGGGGCTGGAAAGATGAGTCATTGATTAAAAGTACGTGCTGCTCTTCCAGAGATTGAAGTCAGATCCCAGCACCCGTGTCAGATGGCTTACAACCAGCATGCTCTGGTACACTTTTCTCAAGACCTCAGCACTTCCACACACGTGGCATACTGACACACAGACATGCACACATATATTTGCAAAATCTTGTTACAAAAAAAAAGTGAATCCACATTCTTAGTATCAGTACTGCACTGGGTTTTGTTTGTTCGTAGTTTTGTTTTCAGACAAAATCTTGCTATATAACCCAGGCTAGTCTCAAATCTTCAGTTTTATTGCCTCAGCCTCCCTAGCGAGGTTAATGCAAATGTGCACTATCACGCCCAGCTTTACTGTTTTCGAATATTGATGCTATTTGCCTTTACATTAAACAACTTTTAGTTCTTTCTTTTTCTTCCCTTCTTTGTGATTATTCCTCCCTCATTTTATAGCTCTCCTTTCTTATGAAATTGCTACAATATTGAAAATACATCATGTCCTGTTAATTGTGTTGGGATTTAGAACTGCCTTCTCAGAAGCTTTCCCCCACCTTAATTTGGAATGTCTGTTGTGGAAGGTGGAGAGGTTGCCAGAAGTCTGACCTTGAAATAATAAAATAAGTGGATTGTTGCTGTCATTTTTAAAGTATATAGATCATAATTTAAACGATCAAAAATTAGGCCTCAGTACTTTGTCAAAAATGCTGATTTATTGCCAGATTTGGTAGAGCATACCTTTAATCCCAGCACTTGGGAGGCAGAAGTAAGCGGATCTCTGTGAGTTCGAGGCCAGCCTGGTCTATATACATAATGAGTTCCAAAACAATCAGAGCTATGTAAGAGACTCTGTCTCCAAAAAAAAAAAAAAAAAAAAAACCAGTAACAGCAGCACCACAAACTGATTAATTGCTATGCCTTCATGGACTCAATAGAATACTTACTTTATAAAGACAGTAACAAACTACATTTGGAATTGGTCATTAAGAAGGCACAAAGTTTACTGGTGATACACAATAGATGAGCATTTTCAAACCATGGCTTTTTAGGAGGACATTGAAAGTAATCCTTAAATATACTTCTTTTGATACAATATTTTTCCTCTGTTAAATAATTTTCAGTAATGGAAAAGCTTTATGTTTTGGTGTTTGTACATCAAAAACAAGCAAAAACAAAAAAAACAAAACAAAAAACTAAAGACAAGACCTTTCTTTATGTAATTACAGGAAATTCACCTTCAAATCCAAAAGCTCCTTTACTTCATGCCTTGATTCTGACAGTGAGGATGAACTAAAACGCTCTGTGGCCCTCAGCCAGAGGCTCTGTGATATGTCAGGCAGTGAACAGCAGCAGGAAGATGTGGAAAAAGTAAGTAATGGTTCATCAGAATATCTGACAATATTCTGTTTAGTTTAGCTATCCAAACAAGTACCTCAGCAAATTAAAGACATTCACAAGATAGATCTCAAATTTAATGCCTCTGTTTGAGACACTAGTTTTAGAGAGTGCTTTCCCTAGATAAACAAAAAAACCCAACAGTCTTGTCTGAGCAGAATGGTACATGCTTATTTTCCCATCACAGAGGAGGCCGAGGCAGAATTCTATGTTCAAAACCAGCCTGGTCTGTATAGCAAGACAAAAAAAAGTAGTCTGTTTTAAAGAAATGAATGTTACTGGGGATTTGGCCTAGTGGTGAAGTACTTGGCTAACATATGTGAGGTTCTGAGTTCAATCCCCAGTTCCTCATGCAAGGGTAGAGTGACACCAGAAACTCTCAGAACTACTTCCACATTCTAAGTTTCATCTGTTTGCTTATTTTGGTAACTGTCCTTTATAGGAGAAAATCATAGTACGTATTTTATATCAACAGATCAACTAGGTAATCTCATTTGTTAAATCACAATCATGAAGACACAGCTACATCATCTATTAAAGTCCTCGATAATTAGTACTTCAAAAAAGAAAGCTTTTTCAGATGTTTGCATCATTCTACAGAACTATAGTAGTTATTCTCTTACAGTAAAGCTGAAGGAAGTTTGTGGTTGCTTCCCTTAAATGTGAAAAGAAAACCAGGAATTCTCCTAGAATAAGTTACTCAGGCTGGACAGTGATAGCCCACGCCTTTGATCCCAGCACTTGGGAGGCAGAGGCAGGAGGATCTCAGTAAGCTTGAGACTAGCCTGGTCTACAAAGCAAGTTCCAGGACAGCCAGGACTGTTAAACAGAGAAACTCTGTCTCGAAGAAACAACAACAACAACAAAAAAAAAACCTTAGAAAATATATTTTTTAATTTCCATAATCTTGTGTAGCTTTTATTTTTCTCATATATGACTGGACAACATTGCTAGATGATGTATGCCTTTAATCTCAGTACTCAGGAGGCAGAAGCAGGTGGATGTCTGTGAATCTGGTACACATAGTAACTAGTTCCAGGACCAGGAAGGTCCACTGTAGTAAGTCCAAGGCAAGTCAGGGCTATATAATCAGACTCTGCCTCAATTTAAAAAAAAAAAAGACCAGCCAGCATTTAAAATCAAATATTCAGGGTAATGAACAGAATGTTTATAGTATAATCCATGTATATCTGGACCAAAAATACTTAATACTTATTATCTCTGACTAATCTTTGGTTTTTTGTTTTTTTGAGACAGGATCTTATGTTATAGCCCAGACTGACCTGGAATTTACAGCCATTTTCTTGCCTCTGCCTCCTAAGTGCTGGGATTACAGACCTTCACCACCATGCCCAGCTCACTTACTGGTCTAAGTAACTTTATTTTAGCAGTGTTTATCTTCCAGATTTTTATAAAGGGTATACTTTGTACCTGTCATAATCAAGAAAAACTGTTAGGCTTGAAATTGTAGCTCAGTTGGTAAAATGCTTGCCTAGCATACATAAATCTGTGGGTGTGAACATCAGTACCATATAAATCAGATATGGTAGCACACAAATTTAATTCCACACTCATATTTTTTAATTATGTAGGGGGCAGGGGATGCTCTCGAAAGCCAGAAGAGAGTCAGACTTAGGAACTGAGAACTGAATTTGATCCTTGCAAGAATAATATGTACTCCTGACTGCTGAGCCATCTTCCAGCCTCCAAATCCCCACTTTAAACTCTGGGATATATTAGATATAGTGCTCAACATTAGCTATATTAATTGACACCCTTATTGGTAGACATTAGCTATATTGATAGACACTTGGCTTCTTGTAAAAGTAATTCTCTTCTTCAGGATTTGAAATTGTGCAGATTAGAGCCTGGGAAATCCGAATTGGAGAACTCAGGATTTGACAGAATGAGTGAGGAAGAGGTGCTGGCAGCTGTGTTGGAGATAAGTAGGAGAGAAGCTTCACCCGTGCACAGCCATGAGGATGACGATAAGCCAACCAGCAGCCCTGACACTGGATTTGCAGAAGATGATATCCAAGAAATGCCTGAAAATCCAGATGCTATGGAGACTGAGAAACCCAAAACAGCTGCTGAGCCAGGTAGGTTTCATCGAGATGAGTGTCTGTTACACAAAGCATTGTTCCGGAGCCTGTAATGACATGTAGCGTCTAAATAATCCAAGCCCTCAGGTTTGGAAATGGAAGTCACAGCGGGATATCACAATATTATTTTCTAGATTTGTGGAGTCAGAGCCTCTTCATTTTGAATTATTTTATATGCAAGTAAAATAATAACTAGTTCATCCTCAGTTTAACAAGAAAGAGAAAGCTGATGGAGTTCTTATTTGGTATTTATCCCTCTTAATGCAAGTATCCCTTATGTATTCCCTGTCCTTATTAGTCCCTGCTTAATAAATATCACTTTTTCGTATTAATCCCTTGTTTTCAGAACTATTACTGTGGGTCAGTGCTTCTAAATTAAGGTCATTCTCCCCTGCCCTGGAATATTTGACAGTGTCTTTCATTTTCAGTTGTCACAAGTCAAGAGAAGTGGGGTTGGGGATTTAGCTCAGTGGTAGAGTGCTTGCCTAGCAATTACAAGACTCTGGGTTTGGTCCTCAGCTCTGGAAAAAAAAAAAAACAAGGTAATGAGTAGAGAGAACTGGACAACTTCTGCATCAGCACTGCCACCATAATTGAGAGGGGTCTTTCCTTCCTGTCAGGTGACTCAGTTCAAGCTCTCCTATCCCTGGTAGAGTCTGGGGAAGCCTTCGAAAATTCACAGCATATACTCCTCTCCATTTCCCACTCCCCAGAGGCCTCATTTGTACCCTAGTCAAATTATTAATGGTTCTGAGGCTGAGAAACCCTGATATAGATGTGGTAAGATGAAGTTGTTGGTCCCCAAAAAATCTGAGTAAGGGCTAGGGGTGTAGCTTGTTTAGTAGCAGGCATGCCTACCGTGCACGAAGCCCTTGGTTTGATCCCTAGCACCCCATAAAACCAAGCATGATGGTGCACACCAGTAATCCCAGCAAGCGCATGGAGGTGGGAGGTCAGAGTCAAGGTCATCCTAAGCTACATAGCAAGTTCTAGGACTGCCTGAGCTACCTTAGACCCTAAACCTAACATGTTAGATGAGGGTAGGGTAAATTACTCTCTCAACAGTAGGTGTCACTAGAGTTCACAAAAATTCAGGTTTTTTCCAAAATAATGTTCTACTTCTTTAGATCCTGCTAGTTTTACTGAGATAACAAAAGACTGTGACGAGAATAAAGAAAACAAAACTCCAGAAGGCTCTCAGGGAGAGGTTGACTGGCTCCAGCAGTTTGACATGGAACGTGAAAGAGAAGAGCAGGAGCTTCAGCAAGCACTGGCTCAGAGCCTTCAAGAACAAGTAAGACACTTTCTGTCGCTGCTTCCTCCGTGCTTCCCAGACGGCGAGTCACAGTAACTCGTGTTAAGCAATCACTATGTGTCAGGCATTGCTCCTGGCTATTTATGTATAGTTATTGCAAAAAAAGAACCAAAAAACTGTTTGGACTTGCTTTGGGTTTGAATGAACAGTTAAATTAGTAGATTTTTTTATTATTATTAAAATATGATTAGTCATGTTATATGCTGTAGTTGGTTGCATGTTAAAGTAAAATGGGATGTTAAAGGTTGTGCCATGTTACCTTTATTCTGCAAGCTGTCAACAAGTCCTCACCATGATTTTGTGAGATACATTAAGGCATATACTTGCTTGGTTATTTTCTTACGATATAGCTTCTGTTATAAACTATTTGACCACAGATTTCACAGAAATATCTAAAATCTATCAGTTCATTATATGGCAAGTCTGTACACAAGTGTTTGTTGTAGTACTGGGGATCACACATAGCATTGCCTACTCTAGGCTGTATCTCTAGTTCTCAGTTTTTACTTTAAAGATTTATTGTATTTTATGTGTGTGCACATTTGTCTGCATGTGTATATGTGGACCATGTGACTGTCTGATGCCACAGAGGCCAGAAGGCATCAGTTCCTCTGGGACTGGAAGTTACAAGTAGTTGTGAGCCAACATGTGAGTGCTGGGAATTGAAGCTGTGTTCTCTGCAAGAGCAGAAAGTGTTCTTGACCACTGAGCCATCTCTCTGAACCCCCAATTTTTACTTATTTTTGTTTGTTTGTTTTTTGATTTTTGTTTGTTTGGTTGGTTGGTTAGTTTTTTGAGGCAGAGTTTCTCTGTGTAACAGCCCAGGCTGTCCTGGAACTCATTCTGTAGACCAGGCTGGCCTCAACTCACAGAGATCTGCCTATCTTTGCCTCCCAAGTGCTGGGATTAAAGGCGTGCGCCACCACAGTTGGGCTCAATTTTTATATCTTTATATTAGTTGATTTGACCTGTTGTATCATCTATGATACTTGACTTATAGGTGCTATTTTCATGGTTGTCTGATCTAAGATAATCCAAATCATACTAATGAAAGTTTTATGGGACTGGAAATGTAGATCACCGATAGAGCATTTTGCTTGGTGTTATGCATGGTCCTGGGTTCAACCTCTAGCACTGAAAAACAAGCAAAAGTTAGTAAGACGCCCTAAAGTGAATGCTTGCAGAAAATCAGTAGACCAATAGCTTGCTTTTGCTTCTATTCCACCTTCCTCATAGGTCAGAGTCCAGATATCTGTACAGCTAGAGAAAGCATGGTGAGCAAATGCTCCCAGAGAGGCTTGTTTTCTCTTCTCAGTTGTGTCTAAGGAGTATCTCTTTAAACAACTTAGTTTTGTTCTTATCTCTTTAGGAGGCTTGGGAACAGAAAGAAGATGATGACCTCAAAAGGGCCACAGAGTTAAGTCTTCAAGGTATGGAGATTAACTACATTTTTAAATGGAAAAGTCTATTAATACATAGAAGACATTTTAAACATATTTTTAGACAAGGTCTCATTTACCCTAAGCTATCTAGGATGGCCATGAACCGCTGATCTCCTCGCCTCCTTAGTGCTGAGATTACAAGTGTACAACACTATAACTGGTTTATGCAACAGTGGGGTCACATGCAGGGCCCGCCCTATGTGTGCTAAGCAAACACTGTCAGCTCAGCTACATCCTCAGCCCTGAAGTTTCTATGTTTTTAAAATATAATAACAAATGTGAACACCTCCCAGATACAGAGAAAGAACCTTAGAAGTTACCAGTGTATCTCTGTTTCTCTCAGAGAAAATCACTGTTACAATATTGCCTTTAGCTTGATTTTTTTTATATTATATGTTAATCATATAATGTATTATTACATACTATATATTAATTACATATGATGTATATAATAATATATTGCATTATATGGTATATGTATAAAATATGTGTATATAACAATATATATGGTGTTTCTATTATATTAAATAAAATATATTTATAATATATATTTATTATTATATATGTATATTTTTATAACTAGGGCTGGAAAGATAGCTCAGTGATTAAGAGAGCCAGTTGCTCTTCCAGAGGTCCCAACTTTGATTTCCAGCACCCACATAATATCTTACAACCATCCATAACTCCAGTTCCACAGAAAACAGCACCCCCTTCTAACGTCTGTGGCACCAGGCATGCATATAGTACGCATAAATACATGCAGGCAAAAGACCTATACACATGTAACAAGTAAACATAAAAAGTATATACTTAGATTTTTAAAGTTATTTTACTATCTGTATCTGTACCAAAATAATGTTTTTTAATCTTTGTTTTAATCTAAAAATATTAGCAAGACAAAATTTATATTTAATAAAAAAATTTATGGTGCCATTTCTAAGCTTTCTACAAGAATATATTGATGACTTCAGTTCTCCAATCAATTTTCCAACAGTTCACTCTCAGGAAGTCAGTTGACAGAGCCAAGAATGAGGACTCAGTAGCATAAGATTCACACCCGGGGGATGGCGGGACAGACAAGGATAGTTTAGTGAATAAGACAACTCGCTGTGCAGGTGTGAAGACATGTTTGGATCCCTGCACCCATGTGAAAGAAAAAGCCAGGCCTGCTCACACAAGTGCTTGTAATCTCAGTACCAAGGGGTGGGGAGGAAAGATGAAAACCGGAGGTGACTGGTGCTTACTGCCAGACTGCCTCTAGGTTCAGTGAGAGAGACCCTATCTTACAGGAACAAGGTGTGGAATGATAGAGTAGGATACATACACTAAAAATATATATAAAAATTTTTAGAAATTCACACATGGTCATGCTGTTTGGCAGAATTAATTAATATGTGGACCAGGTACTAGACATCCGTGGAGATCTTTAGTCACAGAGACTTGGCTAGCTCTTCAGTTCTGTTTCTAAAATGCCTTTGGTTTTTCTCCAGTTCTCAGAAACAGATGGAGATAGAACACTTAGGTAGTATGAAGTGAGTGATCCTAGCTGATCTGAAAAGCGGAGTCCAGAGGAGAGAGTAAAAATGTTGCCAGCACTGGTGTTAGGACAAAGGTACAGACAAAAAAAGTAGGCTTCTCAGGCATTCTGCCTTCAGGACAAGCTGGGTATGGGTGTCCACACCTGTAATCCCAGCCCTTGGGAGATGGAGCCAGAAAGATCCAAAATCAGGGGTTAATCATCAGCTCCATAGATAATCTGAGACTAGTGGCTCTCTCAAGTTAAATTACCACAATCTGGACTGCCTGCCTCTAACCATGTACAGATGCTGGGAGATCTCCCCAGCCACCATATTCTATTTCTCCCCTCATCTTCCTCCCAAAAATCTCACTATATGGAAGTCCTGGCTGCTTAGATCTCACTATGATCTCAAACTCATAAGAGATCTGCCTGCCTCTGTCTCCAGATTGGGATTAAAGGCATACACCACCAAACCTGGCTTTTTTTTTTTTTTTTTTTTTTTTTTTTTTTTTTTTTTCCTGATTTTTCGAGACAGGGTTTCTCTGTGTATTTTTGGTGCCTGTCCTGGATCTTTCTCTGTAGACCAGGCTGGCCTTGAACTCACAGAGATCCACTGGCTCTGCCTCCCAAATGCTGGGATTAAAGGCATGTGCCACCACTGCCCAGCTTTTTTTCCCCCTTTTTTAATTGGGGGAGGCAGAGTGAAGGGACTGCTGTGGTGCACATGTGGAGATCAGGACACAACTTACAAGATAGGAGTCAATTCTTTCCTGCTATGTGAGTTCTGGGAAGTGAACTCATGCTATTGAGCTTAGCAGCAAATACTTTTACCCACTGAGTCATCTCACAGACCCCTGCTTTGAGGGGGGTGGGGGTGTTATCTTTTTGACAAGATCTTTCATAGGCTTGCACTAGCTAGGCAAGGGTGATCTTGAACTGGTCCTCTTACATCTGCCTCCCAAGTGTTAGGAATGGGATCCTGTGCCACAACACCTGGTTTCACTTTTGCAGTTTTGTTTTGTTTTGCTCTTTTTTTTTTTTTTTTTTTTGGGTTTTGGTTTTTTTGGTTTTTCGAGACAGGGTTTCTCTGTGTAGCTTTACTCACTTTGTAGCCCAGGCTGGCCTCGAACTCACAGAGATCCGCCTGGCTCTGCCTCCCGAGTGCTGGGATTAAAGGCGTGCGCCACCACCGCCCGGCTTTGTTTTGCTTTTTTTAAGATAGGGTCTCACTATAAAGCTGTGGCTGGCCTAGCACTCAATATGTAGACCAAACTGGCCTCCTTCTCACAGACATCCACTTATCTCTGCCTCCTTAGTGCTAGGATTAAAGGTATGTGCCAGCATGCCTGGTCCATTTATGTGTTGATGGAGAACATTCCCCTAGTGGTTTTCTTAAGACAGGGGCATGATTTAAATATTTTGGCGTCCTTACAGTTTTCATTCTACCATGGTATTTACTTGATATTTTGACTGACTATAGGACTCCTAGTTTACAGTCATAAAAATATCCCTCCCCTAGCTATATGCCATGGGTAGTGACAATGTGTCATTCTCAGGGTGCTGTTTCTCAAGTGCAAAGCCTGCCTTTATCCTTGTTTGCCCCTTGAAGCTTCCCTTCTTGTTTCTGCCGTGTCTCTGTGTGGGTCTGCTACACCCGCAGCTTTTATACACTTCATCTTAAGCTAGAAATTTGTGTCCTTTAATTCTTAGACATTTTGTTAATTACCCTTCTGTTTTCTTTGTCGAGACAAGGTGTCATATAGCACAGCTGGCCTTAAACTCCTAACCCTCCTGCCTCCCCATCCCAAATGCTGGGATTACAGGCATATAGCTCCATGCCTTGCTCTCTTTTCTCTCTGAAACTTTTGTTACCTGGGTGCTGGGCTAGCCCTGGGGATTCCCTCACCTCTTCTAATTCCCTCACCATTTGCTGTGCTGTCTGGGAAGCTTCTCCAGCCATATCTAACTCTGAACTTCTTCTGAGTTTTTCTCTCTATCATGTCTATTTAATGTCAAGAGATGTTTTGTTTTATGACTGTTCTTTTGTGCCTTATTTTCATTTGTTTTACTGAAGTACTGTCTGAACTGTGAGGCCTTAAATACCATTCATTGGCTTAATGGTTTCTCTCTCTGAGTAGACTGTTTGCTTTAGATTGCTGTCTGATGTGTTTGGTCTGTATAGTCCTTGTTAAAAAGCTTGTTCCTAGCTGGGCGGTGGTGGCGCACACCTTTAATCCCAGCACTTGGGAGGCAGAGGCAGGCGGATCTTTGTGAGTTTGAGGCCAGCCTGGGCTACAGAGCGAGATCCAGGAAAGGCACAAAGCTACACAGAGAAACCCTGTCTCGAGGAAAAAAAAAAAAAAAAAGCTTGCCTATATCCACTAATCCTTACTCTTAGTTCATAATTAAAACAAGGGAGCTAAAGTGATTATTGGAACCTGTAAGCACATGAATACGTCAATTTTTTTTTTTTTTTTTTTTTTTTTTTTACGTCAAATTTAAACCGACTTTGAATCTCACTCTAACCCAGGCTGGCCTTGAGCGCACAGCAGTCAACTTGCATCAGTACCAAGTGCTGGAATTACAGAGGTGAACCACTACTGCAACTTTAAGTTCTCATGACTATTGAGGGATTTTCCAATCTCTCACCTTTGTTCTAAAGACTTCTTAGAGCCAAATATAGTAACAGAGCTGGAGGTGTGATCCCCTTTCATCATCAGTATGCAAACCAGCATAAACCTCACCCATGTTTCATATGCCTTAAACTAGAGGCTCTTTCACCTTTTCAAAGAATAGAGGTCTAAAATTCTATCATTGTTTAGCACTGGGTAGTTACAGTGGAATTTCTTTTCCGTTTCTTTTGTATTCCTGTCTTTTAAATGTCCATCAGCTATGATTTTTAGTTTGTCATAAGCAAAGAACTTTATTTACAAATTCTTTATGTAGAATCATTAATGAAGATGATTTGTTCCAAAGGAAATACATTGTTAAGTAAAAAAAGATATACAGAATTTGTGTTTTAGGTGAAATTTAAGAGCTAAAGTTAAATTTCCACTTTCATGTTATATTTCAAGAACCGATTTCTTATTTTTTTAAAAAAGTTACTGACTTTTCTGTGGCCTCTTTTTGTTGTTTTGTTTTTTGAGATAGGGTCTCATTATGTAGCCGTGGCTGGCCTGAAACTCGCTGTGTAGACCAAGTTGGCCTTGAACTCACAGATCTGTCTGCCCCTGCCTCCTGAGTGCTGAGATGAGAGGCCTGCCTAGTTTGCCCTCTTTTGGGGGGGATAAGTGAACTTGGATTACCTATATAATTATTATTTTTTCAGTTCATTCATTGCTTGTGGTTAGATACTTTTTCCCTGCATACATGTATGTGTGCTGTGTGTGTGCATGTGGAAGTCAGAAAAACTAGAGTTACTGACTGTTGTAAATTGCCATATGGGTGCTGAGAACTGAAGCTAGGTCCTCTGCAAGTACAGCAAGTGCTCTTGACAGCTGAGCCATCTCTGCAGCCCCAAGATACCTTTATCATGTGAATGTCTCTCAAAGTCAAGTTGAGGTCTGCTTGTAATACAAGCATGAGGACCGACCTGAGTTTAGTCCCCAGCCCCCACCTACAAAAGCAAGATGTGGTAGCACATGCTTGTTTGTTTATATATTCTTAATAATTCTCTGAGAATTTCATACATTGATACAATGTATTTCAATCATATTTATGTCCCAACTTTCCCCCTTATTCTTCCCAGATCTACCATGTCCCTACAGCCTGCCCTCCCCGCTACTTCATGGTTTTCTATATAACCAATCAAGTCCAAATTTTACTACCCGTATATTGCTGGGTGTGAGATCATCCACTAGAATATGATCAACATACCAGAGACCATACTCTTTTTTTTTTTTTTTTTTTTTTGGTTTTTTGAGACAGGGTTTCTCTGTGTAGCTTTGTCCCTTTCCTGGAACTCACTTGGTAGCCCAGGCTGGCCTCGAACTCACAGAGATCCGCATGGCTCTGCCTCCCGAGTGCTGGGATTAAAGGCGTGCGCCACCACCGCCCGGCGAGACCATACTCTTAAAGAAAACTAACTCTTCCTCCCCCAAGAAGCCATAAACTTTTCATAAATCCTGTTAGGAGTGATGCCTCATGAGCCCCTTCCCCTTGTCATAGTTATTTTTCTGTGGTTGTGATAAAATACCATCACCAACTTATAGAAGAAATCATTTCATTTGGCTAAGCATTTCAGAGTGTTAGAATCCATGATGGTGAGCAAACATGAGGCAGAGAGCAAGCAACACACTAGGAATGGCACCTCAAAACCTACCCCTGGGGCCGGGCGTTGGTGGCGCACGCCTTTAATCCCAGCACTCAGGAGGCAGAGCCAGGCGGATCTCTGTGAGTTCGAGGCCAGCCTGGGCTACCAAGTGAGTTCCAGGAAAGGCGCAAAGCTACACAGAGAAACCCTGTCTCGAAAAAAAACCAAAAAAAAAAAAAAAAAAAACCTACCCCTGGTGACACACTTTCTCCAACAAGGCCACACCTCCTAATCCTTCCCAAACAGTTTCACCAGCTAGGGACCAAGTATTTAAACATAGGAGCCTGTGGTTGCCATTCTCATTTAAACCACCACATCACTCCATGCTATGATGTTGATTGACTTTATCTTGGGCAAGCAATCATAGCTGCTGTGAATTCGTAAGTAGAGCAGCCTGACATGTCCAAAGATACTGTTACACCCCAGTGGTCCTGACCCTTGGCTCTTGGTCTTTTGATCCCTTCTTCTGTGGCGGTCCCTGAGCCTTGGGAGCAAGTGGTATGGTATAGATGTCTTATTGGTGACTAAACACTCCACAGATTCTTTGTATTGTGACTAGTTGTGAATTTCTATGTTAACCACTGTCTACTACACACAGAAACTTCTTTGATGAGGATTGATAGCTGCTCTAATCATTGAGCACACAAATTTAGAGGACAGGTTGATACTATGTCCATTTAGCACAATATCGTAGTAGGTTTACCCCTTGGTCTGTATGCCTCCCAGCCTTAGTTCCTGGTATGAGTCTCCTCCTGTAGAACAGGCCTTAAATCCAGTTAAAAAGCAGTTGGGTACCACCGTAACGTTCATGCCATGATTGCACCCATGGGCATATATTGCCATGCCAGTTATTGCTGTAGCTCGCAGGGTTCACAGCTGGGTGAAACCGTTGATGACTCTTTCCCCAGCATCTTCTGGTAAGCTAGGTAAAGCATGCTTGTAGTCATAGTGCCAGGGATGTTCAGTCTCACCAGAGCCTGTGAGAGACATAGTCTTAAAAATCCATTTAGAGGGGTTGGAGGGATGGCTCAGTGGTTAAAAACACTGGTTGTTCTTCCAGAGGACCCAGGCTCAATTACCAGCACCCACATGGCATTTTACAACCATGTGTGACTCTAATTCCAGGAGATCCATCCCTCTTCTGGCCTCTGAGGGCACTAGGTATGCATGTAGTACACAGATAATACATATAGACAAAACACCCATGCACATAAAAGTTAATTTTAAAAAAAAAGGTAGAAGGCTTCTAAGGACCAACCCCAGAGATTAACCTCTACCTACATACACATGCACACTCAACTGAACATACACGGACAACAGAAGACAAAAAGGACACTTCTTTCCTAGGTGCCTGTGTGTGCAGTTCCTTCCTAGGGGGTCTGAGGGAACTGGAACCTCTCAGGAAAATATTTTATGTTTTCTTAGGATGACGACGTGATTGTCTCAAGGCGGGTTTTTGGATTGTTTGGTTTTGTTTTTTGAGACACGTTCTTGTCTTAAGTCCATAGTGCCCTTCAGACTCACTCTCTTCATACTTCCATCTCCCTGGTGTTAGGATTACAGTGGGTGTCCTCATGTCTATCCCTGTCTTGAGCTATTTTATCTTCCCAGTCATCTCATGTCTATTCTAAGAACTTTTACAAGCCCCATCTTTCTGTTCTTCAGAGTTTAACAACTCTTTTCTGGATTCCCTGGGCTCAGATGAGGACTCTGGAAATGAGGATGTTTTTGATATGGAGTACACAGAAGCTGAAGCCGAGGAGCTGAAAAGAAATGCTGAGGTATGGTTGGTGAGCCCATCAGTGTTCCTTCTGTTCCTTCTCTTTAGAGACTCTCCCTTCAGTAGTACAGCTTCAGTTCTACCCCTCAGCGGCTGTCAAAGCACCTTCATTTTCTCTTATCTTTTGCTCTTCATTTCTTTCAAACAAAACAAATACATCCTGACCATCTTATGTTCTTGTTAGATAAGAATGTGTATATACATATAACGGAGACATAAATATATTAAATTACCTTTACTTCTACCAAGTAACTACTATCTTTATATTTAGTGAAAACTGTTCAGTTGATTCTGTAATAGTGAGCACATTGGTATCTTCTCCACCCCACCCCTTCTCTCTCTCTTTCCCTTTCTTGGCTTTTCGAAACAGGGTTTCTCTGTGTAGCTTTGCGCCTTTCCTGGAACTCACTTGGTAGCCCAGGCTGGCCTCGAACTCACAGAGATCCGCCTGGCTCTGCCTCCCGAGTGCTGGGATCGAAGTAGAGTTTTTTGGTTTTTGTTTTTTTAAGATTTATTTATTTATTATACATAGTGTTCTGTCTTCATGTGTCCTTGCAGGCCAGATGAGGGCACCAGATCTTATTACAGGTGGTTATGAGCCACCATGTGGTTGCTAGGAATTGAACTCAGGACCTCTGGAAGAGCAGTCAGTGCTCTTAACCACTGAGCCATCTCTCCAGCCCCAAAGTAAAGTTTTTATTCTGCTTGTTAAAGGCTGTTAGCTGGACATAGTGGCTTATGCCTATAATCTCAGCACTTGGAAGGCTGAAACAAGAAAATCCAGCAAGAAGAGTTCAAGGCCAGCATAGACTACAGAGTAATATCCTGTGTCCAAAGAAAAAAAGATGATTTACAAGTTTGTTTTGTTTTGTTTTATTTTTAAATGAAGTTTCCTTTAGCTGAGACTGACCAAGAACCAGCTGTGTAACCCAGAATGACCTGATCCTAACACCTGTACCTCCCAAGTGGTGGAATTTTGTCCTTTGAGACAGGGTCTTGCTATGTAGTCAAGCTAGCCTAGAATTCAGACCCTTCTGCTGAGTACTGGGGTTACAGGCATGCTTACCCATACAACTTCAGCTTTTGTTATAAAAAATAATGTGTTCAGCAGCTGTGTGATTACAGCGTTCTCCACGTTTTGAATTTCCTACTTAAGGTAAACTTCCTGAAGTAAACTACTTCATCAATTTTTTTTTTTTTTTTTTTTTGGTTCTTTGAGACAGGGTTTCTCTGTAGCTTTGCGCCTTTCCTGGATCTCGCTCTGTAGACCAGGCTGACCTCGAACTCACAAAGATCCGCCTGGCTCTGCCTCCCAAGTACTGGGATTAAAGGCGTGCACCACCACCGCCCAGCACTTCATCAAAATTTATAATCATGTTAATGGTTTTTCATTTACTTGTAGCTGGATTTGATTTTATTGTGAAGTGTACAGTGTATGAATATTACTTTTCATTTATTTTTATTAACAATATTAATACAGTATTTAAAATATAGAAATCTATCCATAATTATTGCAGCAACACAGTAGCTTTCCTTTTTGTTCTATTATTTTATTTTATTTTTTTTTGTTTTTTCGAGACAGGGTTTCTCTGTGTAGCTTTGCGCCTTTCCTGGAGCTCACTTGGTAGCCCAGGCTGGCCTCGAACTCACAGAGATCCGCCTGCCTCTGCCTCCCGAGTGCTGGGATTAAAGGCGTGCACCACCAACGGCCGGCTTGTTCTATTATTTAGTATGTAACTTATCATAACTTTGTGTAGGACGGTAGTTATTGTGTGTACTCACGTGGATTTGAAAAACAAACTAGTGAGTTGCTAATGGATATAATTTATCTGTAAAGCTGAATCATATATAGAATTGATCTACCGCTACTCGGATATGTTTAAATGTCATTACTGTAATGTTACAGTGAGTAATTTAATACATATAAAGTCTACTATTTGTGAAGATTTGTGTGTGTGTGTGTGCTTTGAAGGCCAGAAAAGGGCCTCACATCCCCTGGAACTGGAGTTTTATAGGCAGTTGTGGTGGTTATGTGGGTGCTAAGAACTGGACTTGGGTCCTCTGTAAGTATAAGAAGTGCTCTTGACTGCCATCTCTGCAGTCCCAAGTATATTCCTTTCTTTTAAATTATTATCTTGGGATAATTTCTGGAGATAGAATTCATACACTGAGGTTTATAAACAGTGTAACCACTAAAGTTTGTTACTGACTCTTACTACACTATGCATTGAAGATTATATCACCTTTGATTAATAAATTATTATTAATTAATAATTTAATAAATTTAAATTAATTTAATTAAATTAATACATTTAAATTCCGTTTTTTACTTTTATTCAAATGAAGAGTTGTGCCCACTTCTGTTTCCAGACAGGAAATCTTCCTCACTCCTACCGGCTCATCAGTGTTGTTAGTCACATTGGGAGCACCTCTTCCTCAGGTAAACGGACACCATGAGTCCAGCATTTGTTAACAAAGTAGTTACCATCTGCCCCTTTATTATTGACCTATCTTTGTTAGGCGTAGGTTGACTATGTTAAGAAAAGTTGAAGAGGCTAAGATTGGAATTGATAAAGTGTCTGCCTACTAGCAGGCAGAAAGCCTTGGGTTTTATCTCCGCCACTGCATAAACTGGGAAGTGTGATCCCAGCATTCATGGAGTGGAAGTAGAAAGATCAGGAGTTCAGGGCCAATCTGAGCTACATGAGAATCCATCTATAAAATGATGAGAAAAACTTTAAAAATACTCCCTTTAGGGGCTGGAGAGATGGCTCAGTGGTTAAGAGTGCTAGCTGCTCTTCCAGAGGTCCTGGGTTCAATTCCCAACAACCACATGGTGGCTCACAACCATCCATACTGAGATCTGGTGCCCTTTTCTGGCACATAGGCATACATGCAGGCAGAATACTGTATACATAATAAATGAATATTTAAAAGAAATACTCCCTTTAATAAACACTTGTGAATTATACAAGTTGGTGTGGTTGTTTTGGTTTTTCTATTCATAAATGATGAAAATTCCTCTGAGCAAATACATTTATTAAAAAGTTAATTCAGCCTGGGGAAATGATTCAGTGAATAAAGTACTTGCCTCCCAAGCATGAGGACTAGAATTTAGATTCCAGCACCCACATAAAAATCCAGTGGCCTGTCTGGAATCCCAGCCTCAAAGGAGGCAGACACAGGGATCCCCAGGGAAAGCCAGCCAGCTAGATCATCAAAAGCTCTGGGTTCAAGGCCGGGCGTTGGTGGCGCATGCCTTTAATCCCAGCACTCGGGAGGCAGAGCCAGGCGGATCTCTGAGTTCGAGGCCAGCCTGGGCTATCAAGTGAGCTCCAGGAAAGGCGCAAAGCTACACAGAGAAACCCTGTCTCGAAAAACCAAAAAAAAAAACCAAAAAAAAAAAAAAAAAAAAGCTCTGGGTTCAGTAAGACACCCACCATGGTAAATAAAGAGGAAGTGATGAGGAGGACACATGAATGCCATGCATGCAAAAAATGAAGTGACAAGTTGTTCCTCTGCATTCAGTACGTTTCTGTAACTGACCAAACACTCAGAGGCAGAAGCAGCATGGTAGGAAAAACTCAAGGCTTTGTGAACTACATAGGTGAGTTCAAGGTTAGCTTAGCTCCCTAAAGAGCTCTCAAATGGCCAAGAGTTGAAATGTAGCTCTGTTGTAGAGTACCACACATAAAGTTCTCTGTACATAGTTTTCAGATGAATTTTAGAAAGAAATATTGCTGAGGCGGAGAATAATGAGGGTTTCTCAAGCTTCTAATAGCCGAGAAAAATGTGATATTATTGTAGAAAAATTTCAGCTTTTGTCTGTTTCAGGTCATTACATTAGTGATGTGTATGACATTAAGAAACAGGCATGGTTCACATACAATGATCTGGAGGTCTCTAAAATCCAAGAGGCTGCTGTGCAGAGTGACCGAGATCGGAGCGGCTACATCTTCTTCTACATGCACAAGTAAGAAACAACCAACCTACCAGGCAGAGGGCTGGCTGAAGTTCCCCAGACTCTTCTTGGGAACAAGATGCCTCCATCCCTTTATTATGATTCCAGAATATTTTCTCTGTTAACTCAACATTATCATCTCACAGGATGATCTGGGAATTACACTTAGAAGAGTCTGTTCTGTGGTAGAACCTATCTTACTATAAGTTGGTCTTCACTCATCAGTGAGGCCTGATGATGTGAATGGAAAGTGCACAGCTTTTTGATAAAAGCTAACTGCTGACACTTCCTCATTCTCAGCAATCAGCTTCCAGGGTTATGATACTCAAAACCTAAACTGCTAATTTAATGAAATTTAGGTGCCAAGTAGGATTATGCAAGTTTTATCTATTTCCTGTTAGGTTTTTTTCCCCCCTTGCCTATATTTTGCCTTTTCTCATTGAATTCTGTTTATTTTTTGTTTACTTTAAGGGAGATCTTTGATGAGTTGCTGGAGACAGAAAAAAACTCTCAGGCACTTAGCATGGAAGTCGGGAAAGCTCCCCGTCAGGCCTCGTGAGGAACAAACTCCTGGGCTGGCAACATGAACGGCATTTCTCTCTCACTGCCACCCACCTCACCTTTCCTCTGCCTAAAGAGAATTTGGAATTCTACTTGATGCAGGAGCAACACACCGCTCAGGGCCAAACCAAAAGTCAAAATTCAGTCATGTGCAACGCTCCATGCTGTTCTATGGAAACCTTGGTCTCATCTACAGCTGATTATCCTTTTTCTCCTACAAGAGTGACGCTTCCTTTTGTCTTAGAAATACATGTTGTAAATATATATATGTACATACCCACACACATATACGGAATGAATGGAGCCTTAAAGAGCTAGGATGAGCCACCAGAAGTAGTATGCCTGCTCACAATGCCACAGCTGTCTGGAGGAGAACTCTGAGTGTCCAAGCATTCATCTGAGAAGGGTGTGAAGATGCACAGAGCATTTGGCTTTTAACTTTTGCTTTTTGAGTGGCTTCACTCGAGTCCAACCTTTCATGTGTTTCTTATGAGTAAAGTTCACTGGAAAGCCAGTTACACTAATAATAGTTTATTTTCCTTGTAAGAGGCATTTCTGTAGCCTGATTTGAGTTTTATTTTTCTTTTAATGTTATGACTCTCATGCTGTTTACATACAGTTTCCAAAAACAATGGATTGTTGGTGCTTTGGAATGTTACAGTCCCACACTTGCTGTTTATTATGCACTTGGCATTTTCTCCCAGAGATGCCTCCACACAGTGTGTTCATCAGACTCTTCCCATATTGTTGTGGTAGTAAAGCTAAAAGCTTGTATTTTCTTCTGTATCATTTTCCCATGGAGCAGGCATAACCCTCAGTTGGTTAAAACCTGTTAAAGAGGTTCAGAGACAGTATTGCTTCAACTGGAACTCCTTGACAGGGATGCTTAGGGCAGGGAAGAACTCTCGTCTCTTTATCTCCCAGGCAGAGAAAGACAAGAGGCATGCTACTTTTTACAGTGCAACCTGGATCACTAAAGCTAAACACTGTTGCAAAGGTGAATATTAGGAGAATTAGAAGGGGGTAGTTGTAGGTAATTCCAGGAGCTCTCACAGGTGCGCAGTCCATCTCTTACTACTTAGGTGCTGAGTTGAGACCAAGTGAGACTGCAGTGGCAAGTGCTGCCTAAGTCACTTAGCCAACGCCACCTGCCTGCCTGGGTGAGCAGCTATGGAGACCATGGAAAGGAGGAGCCTGAGGGGCTTATCAGCTCAAGTGTCCTTAGGATTGCACAGACTTTAGCAAAATGAAGCCTGCATTCATTTTCTTCCCTGTTTTTTCTAGCTTTTATTATTAATGGGAGGGTTACTCTGCATTCTGAGATACGGATGAAACCATA
Organism: Peromyscus melanophrys; assembly: GCA_902168415.1. Taxonomy (NCBI): domain Eukaryota; kingdom Metazoa; phylum Chordata; class Mammalia; order Rodentia; family Cricetidae; genus Peromyscus; species Peromyscus melanophrys. Next base: position 5,126 of record CABHPR010126335.1, on the reverse strand, counting down.
TCAGATTTTCAGGGGATGTTCAAGCCTATCACTGAAGATGCAACATCCTTCTGGAAGATGGTTTTCAGAGAGCTCCAGCCAGACTCTTGGAACCTGGGTGCATTCTTACATGATCCCCTCTTGTAAAGGTCTGAGTCAGAGTTGAGGTGTGACGACTTCAGTGCTTTTGTCTGACTACTGATAAACACTTTGACTCCTCCCGTCTACTGCACACGTTGTAGTGAATGTTCCAGAGTGCACAGGTAGGGTATGCAGTAGTTTACAACAGAGAAAAATACTTAAGTTTTCAAAACTAACTTTATGTTGTTTTCCTTCTACCAGGAGCCTCGTTTTGCTTTTTGTTTTGTTTTGCTTAAAACTGACTGCTTATCTCGAGTGGGGTGGTGATTGTATGCGTTAGCATGCTCTCTCCCATCTCTGCGCTGGAGAACTTTAAGCTGTTGAAATGATTAGGTTTGATGGCAGCTCTGCATTGCAGCCTGGAGGAAAATAGAAATAATACCCTGAGCCTAGGCTGCCTCCTGAGCAGCCAAATTTGAGTTGTTTTCATGGCTTATTTATGTGTGTGTTGGCTTAGAAGTGTACTTGGCGTAGAACCTGGTTGGTTTGACCTTCATGTCTTGGGCAGGACTTGTTAGTTTTGAAAATAGGTTACTACTTACAACTTTAGACTTGAATTTTACCTTCTGTCCCTGCTGTGGCCTTGTCAGCCTCCCCCTTCTCCCTGCATTTCTTTAATTTTCCATTGGACTCCAGTGGCAATTTTTCCTAAACTATTGATTTAACACTGATCCCAGAATTGGGGGATAGAGCAGTTAACATGTTGGGCTAGGAAGTGACAGATTAGAACAGAGGTGTCAGTTCCCTTCAGTCTGCATAATAACCGTCTATGTAAAATGCCAAGTGTGTGGTTACATTACTTTAAATGACTGACCTAGAATCTCATAGCAGCTAGTACTCTATGCAATCTTTTGATCTTAGCCAAAACTTTTTGCAGGAGAAAATAAACTAAAACTTTTTGTTTGTTTTGTTTTGGCCCTGTATTATGCAAAGTTAAAAAGCGGGTGTGGATATTGTTTAGTAGCCAAGACTATCATTTAGGCCTATGGGGAAGCCGGACTCTTGTTTTGCTGGGATAGATGTGTATATACACACTCGTAAGTTATGGCCCAGCAGGAAGAATAAGTAAATCAATGAATTGTTGTGTTTATATTCTGATTTCAAATTGGTTGCTTACTTTCTATGCTCAGGCTTAAGCTAAACAGCTCAGTATCAGACACAGCAGGTGTAGATGTATTTACATTTTAAGATGTAGTACTTAACAGGTCAGTTAACTCTAGGTGCAAATAATAAACTACGTATTTTTCTATCTTTCTCCTTAATGAAGTATAAAACTCTTAGGAAAAAAAGCTCCAATAGTGAAAACCTCAGCAAAGTAACTGAATTTTTCTTTCATACTCCAGTTGCTGTCCTTGTGACCACACAGGTACATGTGCAGATCTCTTAACTAGATCTCAGTACATGTGAGTCTTGTGTATATAGGGACACATTTTTAGACAATTCAGCAGCACGACATGCAGGTTACAGAAGTGTCCCAGTAAAACACTTGTGTCCATTCCTCTGCCTACGTTACAGTACTATCTCCTTGCAAATAGGGACAAAACCAGGTTCTGCCCTCTAACATCTTAATGCATTGCTTAAATTTTTGTCTATATTGTCTTACCATCTAAAAAAATACATATTTTATTGGAAAACTATAGTTTCTGGGCCATAGGAGTTTTGTAACAGGATTATTCTGTCACCAAAGTAGACTTTTTTGTGTTTTGCTTTGGTTACTAGATCTAAGGCAATCTCTTTCATTTATACATGATTAGTACATTGTTTCTTTTCTATGTGTGCTCTCTAAGGTTTGGAGGTTTTAATTGTAGGTGTACCCATATGGAGAAACATTTTAGTGACAGTGGACTTAAAAGTTAGACAATCCCTCGGGCCTGAGAGGTGGAGGAGGGTCTGGGTCAGGATTCAGGTGTATCAAGCCAGATTGAAGGACAACGAAGGGCAGTTGTCTGAATCAGTCTGTTGGAAGAGTGGGCAAGAGGGAGCCGCCATGGGGGTGTGCACTTGTCCCCTAGCTTCCTTCCTCTTTGCGTTTCCTCCTCAGCTTCCCTGGCCTCTTGGTGGGGCTCTCAGTGCCTAGGGGAGGGAAGCAGGAGCAGGCAAGGTTCCTGCATTTGGCTGATGGAGCTGTTCCCAGGTTTGCTGGCCACGTTATTTATGAGGAGTGACTTCTGGTTCTAATTATTATGTTTGTGTGGAACGGCACTTTATCTGTGTTTTAGCAGAGTAACTGTTCCTCTGTACCCTTTATGGCTTTTCCTTGTTTTTGTTTCCTTTTTAAATTATACAGAGTTTTGTTTTGGGTTTTTTGTTTTTGGGTTTTTTGGTGAGTGTATGAGAGACATTAAAGCCTTTATTAACCTTACGCTAGTCTGACTTACTCCTTTATAAGGGATACATCCCTGGGGCACTGAAAAACCACTTGTTTTAAGTGGAAATCACCTTTATTGGCTTCTGATTAGACTTCTCATAGCAAACCCATGTTCCTGATGTCATCTGAGGAGTCTGAAGCTTTGCAGAGACTCCTGGGTAACAGCATGTAAGCCCAGCGTTGGCCTTTAGCTAAGTTTTCCCTTTGTCAGAGCATGAAGGAGGGTGAAATAACACCTGCCTCTCATACTTCTCTTTAGGTCTCCAGCCTTCAAAGAAGGGGTCCCCTTAACTTAGCACCTGAGAAGGCAGTGAGGAAAGGCCTTCATGTGGGAACAAGGAGCTGCCAACCACTCCAGCCCCCTGCTGTAGATGAGAGTGGGCTGGAGAACAATGCAGATGCTAATGGCTCCTGGAGTATTGGCTGCTCTTCTAAGGCAAGAGAACTCTAGAACAGGACTCCACGGGGAAGTTGCATCTTTCTGAAGGAATGAGTAGATCACTATTATAAACAGAAGGGGACTGTCGTACTGTGGCTCACGAATACAACTGGACATTTTCAACTGGCATAGGACTAAAACCAGCAGTGGCAGCAGAGCCCTCATAGGCAGGGGCTGCTGGACGGCCAGGGCCATGCTGCTCAAAATAGTCCTTTTTCTTTCTTGAGGTTCTGTTGCTTCCATCGAGGCAGGGCAGAGAAGGCAGCTGGAGTCATCCCCAAAGCCTTAGTGAAGTCTTCAATGGACAGGTGCTCCTAGGAGAGGACCAGAGGGCAAAGGTCAGTCTTCCCCTGAGTTTGCTCTGATGACTCATACAGTTGTGACGTGTGGTCAAACAAATGAGGAACAAAAGCTAACACTGTCATGAGTCAGGAAAGGGAGAAGTGTGGCATGAATGAATGAATGGCCGTAGTCAACCAGGCTTCTGCCATGTTAGTTTCCTTTATCCCTCAGCGCTGAGAGATAGGAAGATGGCTGTGCTGTTTAAGACAGCCAGCTACCCACCAGACACCCTCAAATAAGAGCCAAGTTAAAGTGGTGGTCCTAGGTAGCAGCCCTCAGTCCTCATCTCTGCTTCCCTAGGCATTGACAGGAGGGCAGGGCTGGATCTGGTGGTGCAGTCTGCTACTCAGAAAAGCTGAGGTAGGGTGATTCAAGGGTTACAGAGTGAGTTCAAGGCTAACCTGAGCAACCTAACAAGACCATCTCTCAAAAACTTTTTTTTAAGGCAGACTGGGTCTGAAAAGATGGCTCAGCACTTTTTTTAAAAAAATAATTTATAGCCGGGCGTTGGTGGTGCACGCCTTTAATCCCAGCACTCGGGAGGCAGAGCCAGGCGGATCTCTGTGAGTTTGAGGCCAGCCTGGGCTACCAAGTGAGCTCCAGGAAAGGTGCAAAGCTACACAGAGAAACCCTGTCTCGAAAAAACAAAAAAAAAAATTATTTATTTCTGTTTTATGTGCATTAGTGTTTTGCTTGTATGTATATTAGTGTTTTGCTTGTATGTATGTCTGTGTGAGGGTGTCAGATCCCCTGGAACTGGACTTACAGTTGTGAGCTGCCATGTGGTTGCTGGGAATTGAACCCAGGTCCTCTGGAAGAGCAGCCAGTGCTCTTAACCTCTGAGCCACCTCTCCAGCCCTGTGACTCAGCACTCTTATATGTGCTGCTCTTTTGGAAGACTGAATTCAGTTCCCAGCACCTGTTGGGCAGTTCACAACTACCTACAACTCTAGCCCCAGGGGATCCAGTGCCCTATTCTGGCCTCTGCAGGCATGTGCACATACACACACACATTAATTTTATTTTATTTTTTTTCTTTTCTTTTTTCTTCTTCTTTTTTTTTTTTTTTTTTTTTTTTTTTTTTGGTGTTTCAAGACAGATTTTTTCTGTGTCACCCTGCAACTCCCTCTGTAGACCAGGCCGGCCTCAAACTGAAATCTGCCTGCCTCTGCCTCCCGAGTCATAGGATTAAAGGCGACTAGCTTGATGCATGCTTTTTTTTTTGGTTTTTCGAGACAGGATTTCTCTGTGTAGCTTTGTGCCTTTTCCTGGAACTCACTTGGTAGCCCAGGCTGGCCTCGAACTCACAGAGATCCGCCTGGCTCTGCCTCCCGAGTGCTGGGATTAAAGGCGTGCGCCACCAACGCCCGGCTTGATGCATGCTTTTAATTTCAATCTTCAAGAGGCAGAGGCAGACAGATCTGTGAGTTGAGGCCCACCTAATCTATACACAGTGTGTTCCAAGGCAGGCAAGGCTGCATAGTAAGACCCTGCCTCCCCCTAACAAAAAAAAAGTTGGGGATCTGGCATTATAGCCTTTAACCCCAGCACTCCAGAGACAGGCAGGTCTCTGAGTTCCAAATCAACATGGTATTTCCAGGCCAGCCATGGTTGAATAGTAAGACTGTCTGTAAATTAATTAATTTTTAAAAGGGGACTGGAGAGGGCTGGAGAGATGGCTCAGAGGTTAAGAGCATCATTTGTTCTTCCAGAGGTCATGAGTTCAATTCCCAGCAACCACATGATGTCTCACAACCACCTATAATGAGATCTGGTGCCCTCTTCTGGCATGCATGCAGGCAGAACACTGTATACATAATAAATAAAGAAATCTTTAAAAACAAAAAAAACTGCTTT
>CABHPR010126334.1:0-30504 GCA_902168415.1 Peromyscus melanophrys | reverse complement strand
TGCGATCTCTGTGTCCCAGTGTGCCTCCATTTCTTCATGACAGGACCTTGTTGCTCGACTGGATGAACTAGGGGGCGTGTATCTCCAGTTTGAGGAAGGCCTGGAAACCACAGCATTGTTTGTTGCTGCCACCTACAAGCTCATGGACCATGTGGGGACTGAACCATCCATAAAGGAGGTGCCTGTCTAATGATTCTCCAGCATGTAACTCAAAGGCATTGTTGAGTTTATCTTTCAAGGAGAGCTGTTTCCAGAGAGGGGTATTCAGATCATACCTCAGGGTGTTGTTATTCAGGATTTAGGGTAGGTTTTAAGAATGAGAAGTAGAAAGGTGTAATGCCTGTACTTAGAAGATGATAGTTGGTGTGACAGGCACCTGTGTACATGAGGCACCTGCATGCTATTAAATAGGGGCAAGGTCAAATGTATCACCCTCCTGACAGCCCTTTCTGCCTGTCTCCTGCGTGCTTCCCTCTTTATTGGCCCCAGAGAGCCTCTCTCCAGGAAGCACCCTGAACTTCAGAATTGCCTGTTCTCCCCTCTCCCCTTCATCCTCAGCAACAGCTAATTCAGACGATCTCAGCTGCTGGATGTAGTCTTCCTGCTGTTTCCCTGAGAAGCGTGTGTGTGTGTGTGTGTGTGTGTGTGTGTGTGTGTTTGGGGGGGGGGGGTGTTCTTAAGAAGAGCTTCTTAGCCTGAATGGTTTAATTAGAATATGTGTGATAAATATTTTTAAGTAGAACCTCTCTGTCCCTTGTGTGTGAGGTTACCAACCTTTGGTCTAAAGTACTTAAAATACAAGTTCTGATACTTAGATTTTTAGAGGAAGGGTTTGAATCTAAAGCTAAAACTCATTTCTTTTATGCATTATGCAAATGTCTTTATGTAACCAGCAAATAGCATTTATCTTGGGTAGCTAGAATTAGGTTTCTCATCATTTGTTCATGTCCCTGCACTCTCACTGTGTCCATTCCTTCTTCCTCAGCATAGGAGTGCTAGAACTAGCAGGCTCCCTTTGCACTGCTGTCGGGGTGAACACTAAGGAATGCAGGGTCTTCTGGTACAAATTGTTTGGGGGTTTCTGTATGCCTTGACATAGATGGACTGCTGACTCTCTACATATATACAACTTAAACTTTTTCTTGTTTTAGTCCCAAGCTGTTACTAACCAGGTATTTGGCTAGAGTAATTTTGCTGTCACTGCTTTTGACATAGCAATTCTGGTGAATAGTCACCCATTTTAACATGTCAATAGCCTACTGATGGAAAAATGTAATTGGTACAATTACAGAAAATTATTTCATGTCGACTGTGAATAACACTGTCAGGAAGAAGGGAGCTTTCTTGTTAGATGGTAGATTTTAAAGAACAAAACTGATTGAAGTAGAAAATGTTTCCTCTTAAGCAAACAACCTCCAGAATTGTAATCAGGCCTTTTAGGGCCACTTGTTTTAAAATTGCTTTTCATTTTTCTCCTTTATGCAGCCCACGGGTTCTTAATGGAGACTTAGATTTTAGTTTCTTTCTAGTACACACTTTGACCATAATTTTGCCCTTATGAATACAAAATTGGCCTATTTTATTATTCAAGGAGAGATTAGGAAGGAAGATAGTTTAGCTGAAAGGGTTATGGAAATTAGGAAAGAACAGAATTTCTGTGGCAGGGCTTTGGAACAAACAAGTTTTTCCTTCCTTCCCTAACTCCATCCCTTCGTGCTATAACTTGTGTTTATTTATCATGCCTCAGTTTCCTTATTTAGAAAGTGTTTGTAGCCGTCAGTCTGTCAAGGCTTTTTCATGATTTGAGGTAGTGCATGTGCAGCAACTATCAAGGCCTGGTATTTAACAGTTGATTACTGTTACAGGAATTTTAGCCTCCACTTCATCTCACAGTAGTTAGCTGGGTAGTTTGCATTTATGTACTAACCTGTCATTAAAGGATTAACAAATAAATGAGTAAATTTCTGTTTATAATAGGAGATTGAATTAAAAATTATCAAACTCAAATTTTAAGTTTAAATGCAGCATTTTGCTCCCCCAGTCCGCCATTTGGATTAATGCTGTATAGACTGACATACAGGAATGGTGTGGGGATTGGGAGGCCCTTTAATTCCTGCACAGGGGAGCTAAGCTGTCTTTCTCTCTGCTCTCAGGATCAGGTCATCCAGCTAATGAACACAATCTTCAGCAAGAAGAACTTTGAGTCACTCTCAGAAGCTTTCAGTGTGGCCTCTGCTGCTGCTGCATTGTCCCAGAATCGCTACCACGTACCAGTGGTGGTTGTGCCCGAGGGCTCTGCTTCTGACACTCACGAACAGGCTATCCTGCGGGTATGACTCCCTATCCAAGAAGGCCATTCTCGTGCTACTTCTAGTCCAAGACTTTGGTATGTGGTCTAGAGCCAGTTATAGCCCCCATGAGGATATACCAGTAAATTCACATGGGGACTTGACCACAGGAGAGCCAGGCACAAGTGCTTCCGAAGCTACTAAAAAGAAGTAAGGCCTGGAGGAGGGGGTGACACACACCTTTAATGCCAGCATTCTGGAGGCAGAGTGAGTTTGAGGAAAGCCAGGGCTACCCTGTCTCAGGAGAGGAAAAAAACAAAAACAAAAACAAAAACCACCAGAAGAAGAGGGACTGAAGAGATGGCTCCATGACGAAGAGCACTTGGTGCTCTTGCAGAACTTGAATTTTTTTTCCAGTGCACACCTGGCAGCTCACACCCATTCCCCGGGGATCTGATGTCCTCTTCTAGCTTCTGTGAGCACCAGGCAATCATATGTTACACATATGTACATGCAGGCAAACATTCATAAAACAAAAATAAGTCTTTCAAAAGAATAAAAAGAAGACAATATTTTTTTTCCTTGAAAATTATAAATAGCATGAGCTTCCAGTAAATCAAGCTCAAGAAAACTGCAGTCTGGTCCATCGCTCGAGGTGTAGAGTCTTGTTCCTAAAATCAATTTCTGGAGCTAGAGATATAGATCAGGGGTAGAGCATTTGCCTAGTGTAGAACTAAATCCCCAGTACCACAAAACCCTAAGTAAGTTAAATACAGTGAAGTTCTGATAAATCTGTAACTCCATGGTAGAGAGGAATGGATTTGATCATTATCTTCACACATGAAAAAAAAAAGTAGTAATAAAATCTATTTCCCAGTGCCAAAACAGTCCAGATACATTGTTTTGTTTAATTATTTTGTATATGTGGGTGTTTGGCCTGCATATATGTCTGTGAACTACTTGAATGCCTGGTGCCTGACTCCTCAGATACCTCAGAGGGGGTATCCGATCCCCTGGAACTTGAGTTTCAGATGGTGGTGAACCACCATGTGGGTGCTATGGCTTGACCCAAGCCCTCTGGAAGAGTAGCAAGTGCTCTTAACCACTGAGCCATCTCTCCAGCCCCCAGACAGATTGTCTTAAGACAACTTTTAATTCCCACATAATTCTGATGTCTCTGGTTCATTGTTAAGTATTTGCTTCTTCCTCCTTGTTGCTAATTGAGAAGCCCCCTCCACTCATGATCCTCCCACACACAGCACTGAACATCGACTTTTGTGTTAAGCCTTCGTACAGAGCAAATGAACAAATCTTAAGTATACCTAGAAGTTTCATCTCAAATGAAGCATTTGCTAGTGTTTGTAAACCACTGATCAACTCAGATCTCTGTAGTCAGCATTCTGTTTGTGTCAGTGTTAGTCCATCTGTCCATAAGTTTGACTTTGATAACCTTCTGAGAAGGTGCCCCATATTCCAAAATTGTCTGTCTCCCTCAGTACAAATTGTGTCTTTCCAACTAAGAGCAGGCTGAGAAATAACCTCATTAACATAATTCTCTGAGTTAAGGTGGATTAAGAGAGCACAGTGGCGAAGGTATTGGCTCTGAAGCTGCGTACATACATGTACACTCGGCACTGGAATGTTGAATCCTGGCCTTACCCTTTAACTGACCTGGTGGCCTCTGGTGGTCCATAACCTCCTTAATTTCCCACATTCTCAGTTTCTTTATCTATAAATTAGGGACTATACTCTCTGCTTTAGACAGTTGGTAGGAGGCCTAGTATTTAGCATATGGTAGATTTTCAAAAATGATAGGTACTGACTGGGTCTATAAAAATGGCTCATTGGATAAGAATACTTGCTATGCAAGTGTGAGGACCTAAGTTCGGGTTCCTGCACCTGCATACACACACCTACACATGCACATAGGCAGGCACACAGGCACAAACACAGTAAATAAATGACTCCCAATCCTTCCCCCAGCGTATTTTTCTTACTCATAATTTTGGTGGGGTTTTTTGTTTTAAGATATTATAGTAGAGTTGATAGGACAAGGGTTCAAAAACAAGAAACAATAAATTGATTATGGTGATATACACCTGTGTGGTGGTATTGTGTTCCCCAAAATATTGTGCACCCTAATAAACAGAACAGCCACTAGATACAAAGGCTAGAAAATGGTGACACTCACACCTTTAATCCTAGCATTTCAGAGGTAGAAATCCCTCTGGATCTCTGTGAGTTCAAGGCCACATTGGAAACAGCCAGGCATGGTGACACATGCCTTTAATCCCAAGAAGTGAGCCTTTAATCCCAGGAAGTGGTAGTAGAAAGCAGAAAGATATATAAGGCATGAGAACCAGACACTAGCAGCATTTGGCCTGGTTAAGCATTCAGGCTTTTGAGTAGCAGTTCAGCTGAGATCCATTCTGGATGAGGACTTAGAGGCCTCCAGTCTGAGGAAACAAGACCAGCTGAGGATCTGGCTAGGTGAGGTAGCTGTGGCTTGTTCTGGTTCTCTGATCTTCCATTTCACCCCAATACCTGGCTCAGGTTTGATTTTATTAATAAGAACTTTTAAGATCCATGCTATAGCCGGGCGTTGGTGGCGCACGCCTTTAATCCCAGCACTCGGGAGGCAGAGGCAGGCGGATCTCTGTGAGTTCGAGGCCAGCCTGGGCTACCAAGTGAGCTCCAGGAAAGGCGCAAAGCTACACAGAGAAACCCTGTCTCGAAAAACCAAAATAAAAATTAAAAAAAAAAAAAAAAAAAAAAAAAAAAAAAAGATCCATGCTATACACCTGTCATCTCAGCATTTGCCAGGCTCACGAAGGAGTATTCCATGTTCCAGAGCAGACTGAGTTACATAGAAAGACACTGTCTCTTAAATAAAAAGGAAATACAGCTGTAAAAGCTAGTAACACAAGCCTGTAATCTTGGGAAGCTCTGACAGGAGGATCCCAAGTTCAAAGCTTGCCTGAGCCATGGAGTGATGATTTAAGACCAACCTGGGCAACTTAGAGACTGGGGATATAGCTCAGGGGTAGAGGTCTTGCCTAGCACACACAAGGCCCTGTACTGTGAAAATACATAATTAGAACCAGCCACACTCACACACAAATCATATATACAGTCTCTTGTTTCTCCTCTGAGGTGATTGGACAGGCTCATCTGTAGGTTCATCCCCAGCTGTAGCATTCTACAATCTGTCCTGTTGTCATGGTTGGTCTCTGGTAGGCAGCAGACCAAAGTCAATGCACATCACTGAAGAAAGGTGCTTGTTCTGCAGAGCTGGTTTCCTGTAGATAAAGTGCCCCGGCGACCAAATTCCCACTGCCTTGGTCTTTGTTCTATTCACTTGTGGTTTGTTTTGTTTGACTTTCTAGTTGCAAGTCAGCAATGTTTTGTCTCAGCCTCTGACTCAAGCTGCAGTTAAGCTGGAGCATGCCAAATCGGTGGCTTCCAGAGCTGCTACTGTCCTGCAGAAGATGCCCTTCACACTTGCAGGGTAAGTCGGGGACATAAAGATCTGTGCAGGCCACCAAGCTCTGTGCTTTGGACAGTTAACTTTCAACCAGTGTAACTGATTCATAGGGGTTAGGCCAGCCTGGTCTACAAAGAGAATTCCAGGACAGCCAGAGCTGTTACCCAGAGAAACCCTGTCTCAGAAAACCAAAACAGATTCATAGGGGTCATAAACCTATTTGCCTAATGTGATCAATCCTAGAGGAGAGTGTTAGAGATTTCTGAAACCAGCCATTTGCCCTTACTAATTCTGTCCTTATCTCTCTAGTGGGATCTGTCTTGTCATTGTGTTTCTACTTTTAAATTTAATATTATTTTGTCTGATACATGAATACTACATTTTAGAAAAATCAGAAAACATAAGTCATCCATAATTCTACTACCTGGAGATATTTTATAGTCTTTGGGCTATGAGTCTAAGTACATTTTATTATTTAAATTCTTTTTAGATTTATTTATTTTATTCTGTGTATATGTGTGCTTTACTTGCGTGTGTGTATATGTGTACTACATGTGTACCTGATGCCCACAGAGGTCAGAAGAGGGCATCAGATTCCCTGGAACTGGAGTTACAGATGGTTGTGAGCTGCCATGTGGGCGCTGGGGATTGAACCCAGGTCCCCTGCAAGAGCAACAAGTGCTCTTAACCACTAAGTCATCTCTTCAGCTCCATAGGTACATTTTAAAAACTGAATGAGAGTCTGTAACTATGTGTCATGAACAGTTGCCCAACGGGATTAAATATTTGTCTCCAATAATTTTAATTCTTGATATGTGTATTTCTCAAAAATTAAGTCTTGGTTTCTATATAAAACCTTATTTAGTATCAGTGAGTTACTGCCACATGGAGGTTGGAATATTGGAGAGAATGGATTTTTTCCACAGTGGTCAAGGATTCTCCACTAGACATCAAATGATCAAGTGAACTTATCTCTAGAGGAGACGGTCTGGTGCAACAGTAAAAGTCATTGGAATCTTTCTGCATGATTATAGGGACTCTCCACCTTTTTTCTGTTTGAAATAGAGGATTATTAATTTGTAAAATAAAAATAACATGCTTTTTGATAAATTAAAAAACAGAATATCAAAAAATTACACACAGCTCTACTCCCCTACACCAACATCTTTGGACCTTTGGACTATTTCCTTGAGTGGTTTTGTTGATAAGCCTAACTGAAGCTCAGTGGTAGAGCACTGTGCAGCATGTCCTGGGTGCTAGATTCCACCCCCACACGGAGAAAATGAATGACCACAGAGAGTGATTGGAGTCAGACTGTCAGACCTGCCTGGAGTACCTTCCATTATAGGAGGGCACTACAGGGCTGGACTTTGAGGCCCAGGAGGGAAGCAAAGAACACTGTACATTAGGAGATGGGTTATCCTGGATGGTTTTTACATTTCCACACTCATTTGTGGCTGAGCTGGAGACTGCTCAGTGGTACAGGGAGGCAGCAAGGAGGGGAGTAGCCCTGGACTATAGCAAGGAGATACTTTGTAGCCAATGTGATACATTCAGGACTTCTCTTGAGTTCTTGCTAACTTTGCTGTCATTCCCAACAGGGATGTTTTTGAGCTAAACTTCAAGAACATGAAATTGTCCAGTGGCTACTATGACTTCTCCGTCCGAGTTGACGGTGACAGCCGTTACATTGCAAACACTGTAGAGGTAGGTGCTTTTCTTGTCATCCTTATTGCCACATTAATGTATCTCAATAACCAAGGCACGAAGCCTCAGTTACCTGGGATATATTGACGTCTTTTGTGCCCAGGCTAAGGTGACCTTGACTTTTTGAACCTCCCGCCTCTGCCTCTGTTCTGGGATTTTAAGCGAGGGCCACACACTGTTTCGATTTTCTTTCACTCCACCTATACTTATTTATTGGAATTCTACTGTAAAAAAAGGAACCTGCCCTTTCCCTCCATTTGTTTGTACAATGTAGTTTATATAGTGGGCTTGTAGTGTGTTGTGGATATTTATTTGACCATATGTTAGGATCTTGCAGTCACTGATTTTGATTTCCTGCCATCCTAATTTTGCCTTTGAAGATGTGCTCAGCTAGACACCTTTGACATTTTCTTTAAATAAAAAGAATAGGCAGCCAGAAGGTTTGACCTTTTCAAAAGCAGGCCCTCCTTACCGGTTAGACACTTGTTTTGAAGTTTGGCAGAAAGGGAGATGTTTTCTGGAACTCCAGCCACTGCCTCATGTCTGACCTTTTGGGCATGAGACAGCTGATCTGTTCGACTCAGGAGAACATATTTTGGGTAGAAATTAATTTACTGTGTATCTTGAACTTTTCAATTCCAGATTATTTTTCATCAGTTTGCTTTAAGAGACCTTATTTGCAGCATAACACATTATAGAGAGAACTCTTACTTTTCCTCGCAGCCTCGGCTTTCTCCATCTGTGTCTTGGAAATGGCTTTCTAGCTCCATGGCTAGGTCACACTTGAGGCTCTTCCCTTCCTTCGTTTTCATTTCTAGTCATTCTCCAGCACCTGCACATCCCATCTGATGTCTCACCAACATCAGTGTTGCCCGTTGTTAGGATATGTCGTGTTGTGTTGCCGTGTGATGTTTTCTCTGATGCGTTGCGAAGTTGAGCACTGTCCTCATGGTCATGGGGCAGCTCCGTATCGTCCGTCTGTTGCTGGTTGTTTATTAGCCTTCTTCCCTTACTGGCTTTCAAGAGTAGTGTATGTTCTAGACACTAAGCCTTAGTTGTGAGCTTCAGGTTTCTTCTCAGAATTATTTTATGGCCTCTTGATGCATACATATGTTAAAGCTTTTTTCTAGATTATGGGGTGGGATTTTTTTTTGTAGTGTGTGTTTGGTGCCTGCACATGTGTACACTGTATGCAGGTGTGCTCACATGTATGTGTGTGTGTAGAGACCAGAAGTCCATATTAAGTGTCTTTATCACTCTCCATCTCTCTGTCTTTTAAGACAGTGTCTCTCACTGAATCTGGAGCTTGCCTTTTTGGCTTGGCTGGCTGGCTGGCTGGCTGGCTACTGGGTTTCTCAGGATCCACCTGTCTCTGCGTGTGTGTGCATGTGTGTGTGCGCGCGCGTGCCCCCCTCACGCACGCACGCACGCACGCACGCATGCGCGCACACACACATCCCCAGTTTTATCTGGGGACTGTGAGGAGTCCCACTCAGGTCCTCCTGTTTATCCTGTTTACTGTGCTGAGGCACTTCCCAGTGAGCCATCTCCCTAGTCTGCTTTTTGTATCTTTTAAAGTCTTAAGGCTGGCAAAATGGTCGAGTGATGGAAGGAGCCAATCAGTTCTCACAAGTTGTGACCTCCACATATTTGCCATGGCATGCACATCCATACTCATACACACACAAATAAATAAATGTAATTAGTTGGGTGTTTGTTTGTTTGTTTTTGGTTTTTTGTTTTTCTTTTTCTTTTCTTTTTTCTTTTTCTTTTTTTTTTTTTTTTTTTTTTTTTTGGTTTTTCGAGACAGGGTTTCTCTGTGTAGCTTTGGAGCCTGTCCTGGATCTCGCTCTGTAGACCAGGCTGGCCTCGAACTCACAGAGATCCGCCTGCCTCTGCCTCCAGAGTGCTGGGATTAAAGGCGTGCGTCACCGCTGCCCGGCGTAATTAGTTTTTTTTGTTGTTTTGTTTTGTTTTTTAAGAAAAATTCTTATAGCACTTCAAAGAAAAAAAGTCCTCTCATGTTTTCTCCCAGCAGTTTTCCGAGCACTTCCTCCTGATAGCTTCAGTATACTTTAATTTTGTTCTTGCTCTAGTATTTATAGCCTCTTGGTGATTGCACCAAGCACATTATATCACCATTGTTTTCATGGTTGAAGCCAACTCTTAATCAGCCAGTGTTTAGTTTCTATCTTAGACCACTTAGAAAAAGAAAAGGAATGTTTTCCCTTCCAGGGTGCTTAGAAAAGGCTGCTGTGCAGTAATCTGCACAGGTGAGCCTTGGTGTGTGCGCACTCGTGTGCTCTCTCTGTGACTTTACTGAGCTGTAACTTACAGTCTCGTGTATAATTAGATATGCTTGGCATATTTAGGGTTGTTTAACTGTAACCATCACTCCTGCCTATCCTGGAACACGTACTATCCTAAAAGTCAGACTTCTGTCGTTAGCAGCTGCTCTCCTGTCCCCCCTGCCACAGCCCTGGCACCCACACATTCTCCTGTCTCCCCTGCCACAGCCCTGGCACCCACACATTCTCCTATCTCCCCTGCTTCAGTCCGGCATCCACACATGACTTTTTCTGTGCTCATATGGTTGCAATCACATATTATGTTAACTTCTGCCTTTGGATTTCTTCTCACTTAGTGAAGTATTTTTAGAATTATCTGTGATATAGCATGTTTAAGTACTTTATTTCTGTGTCTGACAAACATGTTGTTTATTTATATTTGATACTTGTACTTTATACTGTGTTTGTGCATGTTAGGGATCATTGAGTCCAGGGCCTCACATATTCTGAGCCTGGGTATTTTCACTTTTTGGCTCTTATAAATAATGCTGCTGTAAACATTCATGTGTAAGTTTCTGTTGAAACGTTTGTTCTGTTTGTTTAGGAATAGAACTGCTAGGTTACATGGTGGCTCCATGCCTAACTTGGAGGATCAGAGCAGGCGCACTATGACTTACCATTCCAACCAGCTTTGGTTGAAGGTTGTAGTTTCTCTGCATCCTTGCCATCATTTTTTTGTTCTGTTTGGTTTGGTTTGGTTTGGTTTTTTGAGGCAAGATTTCTCTGTGTAGCCCTAGCTGTCCTGGAACTCACTCTGTAGACCAGGCTGGCCTCGAACTCACAGAGACCCACCTGCCTCTGCCTCCTGAGTGCTAGAATTAAAGGCATGTACCACCATTGCCGGCTGTATTTGTATATCTTCTTGGAAGAAATGTCGATGTAGAGCCTTTGCTTATTGATTTAAGACAAAAAAAAAAAAACAAAACCCAAAAAACCTTTAAGCCAGGTGTGCTGACTTATGCTGCTCAGGAGGCAGAGGCAGGAGGATCATGACTTCAAAGCTAGCCTGGGCTACCTAATGAGACTCTATAAGGGATTTTGTCTTTATTTCCCACCCTCTTTGTTTCAAAGATTTGTTTTTATGTATATTAGTGTTTTGCCTGCATTTAGCTAAGTGCACCAAGTATATCTGGTACCCACGGAGTCCAGAAGAGGGCATTGGAGCTAGGGATGGTTGTCAGCGAGTGAGGTGTAGGTGCTAGTAATCAAGCCCAGGTGCTCTACAAGAGCTGGTGCTCTTAAGTGCAGAGCCTTCTCTCCAGCCCCCACCTCCACCCCAGTACCGCTTATTTCCATTTGTTTCTCTTTTAAATGTTTGATTTAGAAGAGTTCTTTATAGATCTTTGCCTATAATTCCCTTTTCAGATGCATGATTTGCAGATATTTTCTCCCAGTCTTTAAGCTGTCTTCATATTTTTTCGATACTAATTTTTTAAATGCAAAATATTTTACTTTATTTATCTATGTTCTATTTTGTTACTTTTGATTTAGATACTATTAAAGAAATAATTTCTTAAATTAAGATCATAGAAATGTTTCTTAATAAGAGTTTTATAATTCCAAAAGCTTAAGCTGAGGTCGCTGATCTGTCTTGTGCACGCCTAACCTCTTTCCTTTGGGTATGGACACTGAGGTCGCTGATCTGTTTTGTGCACGCCTAACCTCTTTCCTTTGGGTATGGACACCCAGTTGTCCAGCACCGTTGTGGCAGACTATTCTTTGCCCATTGAATTTTCTTGACATTGTCAGAACTCAATTGGCCATAAACTTAAGGGTTAATTTTTGAACCCAAAATTCAATCCTGTTGATCTATTTTTGTCTGTATACCTGTACTACCCTGTGGGTTATTATAATAGCTTGGCTTCTTGTAATGTCAGGGCTGGTGTTTGTCCAAGTGTCTTTGTAGTTGTTGGAAAAACTGAGCACAAAATAGCAGAATTGTCTGATAGCTGTTCATGCAGCAGTCGTCAGCCACTCATCCCTTATTGAGGCCATTTATTGTCCTTCCCCTTCCCAGGGATGGCATAAGCAGGAAAACATTTCTCTCCCACTTGATCACGTGGGAACTTGGTGTGTGTCCATTTGTATGTGTGTACATGTACTTTGATTTCTTTTGCTATATGTGCAACTTGACTGTGTAATTTCAGTCATAGTCATATTTAAAGCCTCGGAGCAGGTAAGCAAGTCCTGTTTTCCCCCCTTTAGAGATGCTGACATTGGTCAGCATGCATTAGTGGTGGTTTTGTGTAGAAGTTTGTAATAGCACCATTGACATTGGACTGGCTGTCAGGGGAAGCATGGGCTTTGGAAGCTCTCATTAGCATTAATTGCCCCTAATGCACTATCATTTTTGACAGTAATAAGCCAAACGGGAAGTTACTGCTCTCAGCAGAAAGACCACATTTCCTAGTGTTGGAACATTTGGGGGGATGGATGTGGTATACAGTGCAAACAACCAAAGTTTGCTCCTGTGTGAAGCGGGCCCAGCTTCATTCCAGTGGCACACAGCCCCTTTCCTGTTTGAGACTGACCCCACAGCTCTGGTTTAAAGGAAGAGCTAACCAACAGGGACCCTACACCAAACACTTAAAGCAAGCCTGAGAAAGCTATGTTCTTTATTGTACAGTTTGCTGTAAAAGAATGGCATGAAATGCTTTTCCAGAGTGTTTCCAGAGTTCCATTTGTAGTGAGATTTTAGGAGCAAAAAGATTTGTTTTAAACTGCTCTCTGCTCGCTAACAACCCTGCAGTGTTTCTGTGAAGCAAGGGAGCTTGTTACTTGGCAGCTTTTTAAAATAGGAAAACAAACCAAAATTACTCAAGTTCACTAGTTTGCCCTTGCGTGCATTCCATGTGTCCATATAGTCTGGGAATGTTCGTGGTGGCTCCCCCAGATAGACGTTCAGTAGGATCTCAATGAGCAGGCGTTGATGGCTATGTTACTACTCATGGTTAAGAAATGTGGTGACTTCCTTATTACTATGTTCTGGATACTCTGAAGAGCCTTGTATGATCCTTAAACATCCATTTATCTGTCTTTGTCTGCTGAGAGTAAAATAATTGTTTTGAATATATTTATTGGGTGATGCTTTATTTTTAAATTTACCCTTTGACAATTTCATATATATATATAATGCATTCTTATTACATTTACCCCCCCACCCTCTTAGTTCCCTCCCATCCTTGTCAACTCCTCCCTACAAGTCCCCCTCCCATTTTCATGTCTTTTTGTTTTGTTTCTGTTTCTGCTTGTTTTGAGAGAGAGAAACAACAGGAAGTTGGGTGGGTAGGGAGGTGGAGAGGATCTGGGAAGAGTTGGGAGAAGGGAAAAAATATGATCAAAAATTTGGGAAATTTTTTTATTTTAAATTTAAAAATAATGTATATAGAGCTGGACGGTGGTGGTATATGCTTTTAATCCATCACTCAGGAGGCAGAGGCAGGTGGATCTCTGAGTTCAAGGACAGCCTGGTCTACAGAGTGAGTTCAGGACAACCAGGGCTACACAGAGAAACCCTGTGTTGGAAAAACAAAACAAACAAAAAGACTGTATATGACTCACATTGTCCAGATTATCCTAGTATTTTAAACACAGGAGTTAAATATACATGTGAAATATGTGCTTGTTTTGGAAGTACAGAAAAATTATAATGAATGAGTCTTACCCCCTTCCCTATTCTCTCAATTCAGTCCTTCTTAAGAAAACTATCACTAATAGTTTCTTGGATGCTAAGAAAAAGTAAAAGATGAAGCTGGAGAAATGGCTCAGTGGTTAAGAGTACCTGCTTCTCTTCCAGAAGACCTGAGTTCCGTTCCCAGCACCCACATCAGACATTTCACAGCTGCCTGTAACTCCAGCTCCAGGGAATCTGATGTCTCTGTCCTCCACAGACACCTGTACTCATGTGTACACACCCACATTCAGACACATACACATAATTTAAAATGATAAAAATAAATCTTTTTATTTGGTTGGTTAGTTTTTGTTTTTGTTTTTGTTTTTTTTGAAACAGGGTTTCTCTATGTAGCCCTGGCTGTCCTGGAACTCACTCTGTAGATTAGGCTGTCCTCAAACTCACCACCTGGCAAAATAACTCTTTTTTAAAAAGTAATAGTTGAGGTGGGGAACAACTAAACATGTTCTTTTTTATGGGCAGCGGAGGGATCATTTGATAAAAAGAGGTATATTATTTGCCACGAGATGGTGGCATATGCCTTTAATCCCAGCACTCGGGAAGCAGAGGCAGGCAGATCTCAGAGTTGGAGGTCAGCCTGGTCTACAGAGCGAGTTCCCAGACAGCCAGGGCTATTACACCGAGAAACCCTGTTTTGAAGAAATTGCCAAGAACTTCTCTGGGCCTGACTGCGTATAGGCAAACTTGCTCTAGTTCTGAACCCTGTGAGTGGTGAGGTATGTGGAGGCTTTTGGTTCTTTCCATGGCTTGCCTGTTCCAGCTGATGGCCTGCATCTCCTTCCTCTGCTGCCATAATTACCCAGCCTAGCTCATTGCCAGGCTGTGATGCCAAATACAGTTCAGCCAGTAAATGGCTGTGTATGCACAAGAAGAGGTAATGTCCCACAGCTTCTGATAAATCTTTCACATTCAGAAGTTTTCTTAAGAAAACAGAAGACTCTATTCAGCCAGATAATTGAGGCTGCTGTCACACAACAGTTTTTATTGAAGCAGGAGAGAAGACTACTAAGAAGGATTACTTTGATTTTTCCTTTTTTGGCTTTGATTTGCTGCTGTCATACCTTGATGTGGCATCTTGGAAAATGTTAAGGTTCTCCTTTCATTATTTGCACAGACCACTCTATTGCTTGATCCTGACACTTAGATGAAACCGTTGGATTTGCCTAGGATTTCTCTGAGTTACACTCAAAGCCTGTCATGTTTGGAAGGCTCACAGATACATTTGCACATAAATGTGCTTTGGGTTTGCATATTTTACACATTCAGACTTAGATTTTTAACTGAAATATCTCCAGTCAATAGACTTTTTAACGTGTTTTCTCTCTCTCTTGGATATTTACATTTATTTTGACCTAATTTTAAATTTTCTTATTTCCTGGCATTAGCTAGCTCCTCTTTTTGGAAATGTTTATAAAGGAAGAGCCAGTATGTACGGTCTGGCTTACACTTAGAACAGACTCCAGATCTCTCTGACTTAAAACAACCAAGGTTTCTTTTTTGCCTATGACAGGTGTCTTTAGTGAGTTAGTTGGACACCCTGCTTCATTTCATCCTTACTCAGGAAGCTTGCCTAAAGGAGCAAGCCTGTGTCTGGACATTGTCTATGTCCATGATTCTTAAGGCTTCCACAAAGAGACAATGCAGTCCACTTCTGCTCACATTTCATTGGTCAGGGTAAACCATGTGCCCTCTGAGACTCCAAGGTGACAGAAGCCATAGAGTGCTGACACATGTTCAGTAGAGAATGGGGACTGCTTGATGGACAGTATGGAGAGCGACCATGGCCTCTGCTATCTTTGTGGAAAGGGCTACTCCGTGGCACAGATGGAGTATTGACAGGAGGCCAGAGGCCAATGGTGAGGAAGCTCAGCGCGTGGATTTTGAGTGCCTGAGCGTGATGGTTTCCTCATCTGAAGCAGCACTCCCTCCCTGTTAACCGTGCAGATTAATTGACGTGGCTTTGCAAAGCCAGTGCCTTTCGCTGAGTAAATACTAAATCTTTGCTGTTGGGGTATTTACTGGCATGAATTATTTAAACATTACTGTGTAAGGAATTCTCCCTTATTAATTAATTTATTTGGTTTTTTCCATGATAGGGTTTCTCCATGTACCCCTGGCTATCCTGGAACTGTATAGACTAGGCTGGCCTTGAACTCACAGAGATCCGCCTGCCTTTGCCTCCCGAGTGCTGGGATTAAAGGCATGTGCCGCCACCACCCAGTCCCATATTTATTTTAAAGGACACATTTTAAAAGATTTTTTTTTAAATCCTTACTCCCTTTTTACTCCTTTTAAAATATATACAAAAGCCAGAGAAGTGAGGTAGGCCCAGTAGCCAAGGTCTCACCTTTTAGGGCTCAGGATGGGAGTGGTGAGAAATGCCATCTGGCCTGGTAGGTTGCTTTTACTATGGTCTTGAAGACTTTTCCTAAAATTCTGTTCCTGTCTTCATTCACTTTTAAGGTAGCAGTATAGCTCAGCTGGGAGAGCACTTGCCATTTTTGCAGAAAACCCTAGCCTCAGTCCACATTAAACCAAATGTCGTGGCGTACCCTTCTACTTCAGGCATTTAGGAGGTGGAAGCAGAAAGGTCACAAGTGCAAGGTCATCCTTGGCCACACAGTTCAAGGCTAGCCCGGGCCGCATGAGACTGTCTTAGAAAGAAAGAAAGGAAGAAGAAAATGTTGGTCTGTGGATATAACTCAGTGGTGGTCCTTACCTACCAATGCAGGAGATCCTGGATTCCATCACCCGCACATGCATGCACCCACACACCCACCCACACCCACACACAGACTTTGGATGTACGTGGTAGCTCCTCTCATACCCACCAGTTGACTTGATGTCTTCTATGTTTTCCTGTAGCTTAGAGTCAAGATTTCCACTGAAGTTGGCATCACAAATGTTGACCTTTCCACTGTGGATAAGGATCAGAGCATTGCACCCAAAACTACCCGGTAAGTGGGATGCCACCTAGGCACTGGGGAGCCCCAGGATTCAGAGCTGGAAAGAACAAAACTAGGCCCTGTGCCCCCCAGGCAGCATTTCCTTGGTGGCAGTGACCCCACCCTATCCTAATTCAAGAGACTGCAATTCCAGTGGTATTGCTCTATTCTGGTGGAAATGTAAGCAGACTTGGAGATTGTTTGTACTAGTGTTTAGTTCGTGAGCCAGCTCTTGTTACCTCAGACTCTAAATCTGGAGTCCACTGTGTCATTCACATTATTTAGTTCAAATAACATTTGTTTCTACTAAGGAGTCAGTCTCAAAAAAGGAAACAGTGGATTCATTTGTATTTTACTGCCATCCTATCATCAGATTCCTGAATTAGCTCTTGGTATGGCCTCATGGAAATTGTGGCCAATGGAAAAAACTTGGAAAAGTTTAGACCTTGGAAAGCCTTAGACCTTGCTCTGAGACTCCCATTTCCCTTCGGTACCCACAGAAAGCACCACTAATGGGCCACAGTGCTTGTCCCTGCTGAACCAAGGCACAGCCTCAGGGTCCTTTGTTTCTTTTGGTTTTTGTTTTTTCATGTAGCCTCCTAGGTAACCATTGATGTATTTAGCCCAGGCATGTGTGTCATGTCGTCTTTGCACAAGGGCCATGCTAATCTCTTTCTCTGTGTGTGTGTGACCAGTTTCAGTAGGCATGGTGCCGAAGGGAGCACTAGCCGTTAACATTTGATCAGAGTTGGCCGGGATGCCTGCTGAAGACTATTTGTCAGCATCACCTAGATCCCGATTTGGGGGAAGGAGTGGGGAGGAGCTTGTCTATATCTCAGATGTGGTTCACATCTCAGCTTCACTTCCATGGGGTGGCTATAGAGGCAGAGAGATGAACCCTGAAGCTATTTTGAAGGCAGGGAATGCTTTAAGCCAGACTCACTCCTTGTAAGTCATGTAGAGCTGGACTTTCTGTCCGACTTGGTTGTTGCCATAGTGACAGTGGAGATACGAGCACTATTTGAGAATGCACTAAAATAATGTCTGTAAGGGTGGTTTGCAAAGTTAATTCTCTGTAGAGTTGGTTTTGATGAGTAAATATAAACCGAGAGTATAAAACAAAGCCAGGTGTGAGCTCTGAACCCATTTGGCTTGTTGATCCCTTGGCTGTCTTTCTCTTCAGTCCCAGGAGATAGCTATGGAAAAAACAGCTTTCCTCATCAAGTAAGTCTACCTTTCGAGAAAATGGCTTTTTAAAACCCAATTTCATGGCAGAAAAATAAATTGAAACAGCCCAGGAAACAAAGCATAAAATAGAGAGAGCTCAACATTCCCTTCTTTCCTTTGCTCACACCCCCGCCCTGCTCATCTACGAACCTCACTGCTGCTGGCATCGATCCATGGCTGTCCCTCTGCGTCCTGCCAGCCCTGCAGAGGTGCACACAGGCTCCTGCACCTGAGCTGGGCCAGTTAAGAGCATGGATCGTTGAAGTGAAGGCCTGGAGGTACACATTCTCACAGAGCATTTTCCCCAGACCCTGATTAAAGTTTTCTCTGCTTTTCTCAGTCCTGGCCTGAAGCTGAGATTATAGTTTAGTGGTCTGGTCTAGCTTTCTGGTCTACCTTGTGAGTTCTAGCTCCAGCACCATAAAAAAAAGAAAAGATAAGAAAACGCCTCTTCAGTCCGGCTTTATTGATCGACTGTCTCTAGGCCACAGGTATTTCTGTACATTCCATGGAAGTGGTAAAATGGGACAGGGACAGTTGGACAATAAATGCTTGTACTTAGACAGGGAGACCCTATCAGAAGTCTGACTATATAATATCTCTTTCAGGGTGACCTACCCAGCCAAAGCCAAGGGTACCTTCATCGCGGACAGCCATCAGAACTTCGCCCTGTTCTTCCAGTTGGTAGATGTGAATACTGGTGCAGAGCTTACCCCTCACCAGGTCAGGAAGAGGCCCCTGCTGTTCTTCTGTCCAGAAATCAAATGTCACCAGAACAGTGATACTCTGACACAGATGCTAACCACATTCCTGCTTTCAGAGCCTGACTGCACTCTGACAATCTCTCAGCTTTTCTCATATGACACACAACTCTCTTTGTAGTGATTGTGACCCATTAACTAAAGTAAACATGCCTTTAAAAAAGAAAGAAAGAAAGAAAGAAAGAAAGAAAGAAAGAAAGAAAGAAAGAAAGAAAGAAAGAAAGAAACAAAGAAGGAAAGAAAGAAGGAAAGAAAGAAAGAAAGATTAGCCGAATTCAGTGGCTCAGACCTGTAATCATTACTAGCAGCTTGGGTTAGCTGAGGCAGGAGGATAAGTTCAAGGCTTTCCTAGGCCATCAAGTGAGCAGATTCGTGAGACAGTTTTAAAATAAAGGCAGACAAGCGCCAGGATTGAGCTTAGTGATAGAGCACTCCCCTACAGTCCCAAAAGAGTGGGGTGGAGAGCTGGAGAGAGAAGCGGGGTCTAGCTCCGTGCACTTACACACTTGGCTGTTAAACGGTCTGTAACTCCAGTTCTAGAAGCTCCAGCACCCCCTTCAAGTCTCCACAGCTACAGGCACTCAGGTGGTTTGCTTTCTTAGTCACGGGCAAAACACTTAAATACAGAAAATGAAATAAAATTTAAAAAGTATTATTTACAAGATGTATTTAAGGCAAATTAACACTTGAGAGGGTTCTAATTTTTTAAAAAAGTAATACTTTGAAACAATTTTGTTTTTTTGAGGGGCGGGTGTTTTGTTTGTTTCCAAGACAAGAGTTCTCTGTATATCCCTGGCCGTCATGGAACTGAGATCTGCCTGCCTTTGTTTCCCAAATGTTGGGATCAAACACGTATGTCACCACTGTCTGGCTTGAAACAATTTGGAAAAAATGGAAAACTTAGTCAAAAAAGAAAAAAAACAAAACTTTTTTTGTTCTTGCCAAAGTAAATTTTTTATTGTGGGACTCTGAAAAATACCTTTTCAAATTTCTGCCCATTTTACATTATAAAAACAATGCATTATGTATTTTAATTTGTTTTTTTTTTAAGTTTTATATGTATAAGTATTTTGCCTTCATGTATGTATGTACACCATATGTGCCTGGTGCCTGTGGAGGCTAGAAGAGAGCATCAGATTGCCTGAAACAGTGATTACAGACCAATGTAAGCCCCCATGTGGGTGTAACCATTGACCCATCCCTTCGTATTGTTTAAGTACTTATAATTTTATTTGTAATCCTGGAACTTGGTCATTCCACTTCCCCTCTTCTATGTATGTATGGATGTGTGGGTGTTTGTATATGTGCTCACATGTGTGTGCAGGTACATGTTGAGTGTCTCCACTTGATATATTGAGGCAGGGTCTCCCACCAAACCTGGAGCTCGCTGCTTCAGCTGCTTTGCCTAGCTGGCTCACTCTAGGAATTTCCTGCTAGGATTACAGGTAGATCGTCATGCCCGTCTGGCTTTCCCGAGGGTTCCGGGGATCTGAATTCCAGTCCTCTTGCTTTCGCATCAACGCTTTACCCATCTTTCCAACCCCATCTTCCCGTTGGTAAATATTGGCTTTTCTCCCGTATTCTGTTCAGCTCGGCTGCATCCATGTGGTGGTGGAGGTTGTTCTTCCCCTACGGTGTACGAAGCCTTGTTAAAGACCATGTACTTTTAGCCGGGTAGTAGTAGCGCACGCCTTTAATCCCAGCACTTGGGAGGCAGAAGCAGGTGGATCTCTGTGAGTTCTTAAACAGCCAGAGCTACATAGAGAAAAACCAAAACCAAAAAAGTGTGTTTTTAGTGTAAAAAATTTCACAGTGCTTAGGATTTAAACTCAGAACTTAGAGGAGGGACAGCGAGATGGTTCAGTGGGTAGAGGCTCTTGCTACATAAGCCTGTCAAGTTGAGGTCCATCCCAGAACTCATGTAAATCTGGAAGAAAAACAACTGCACAAAGGTGACCTCTGACCTCCAAACACATGGTGCCATGCATTCCCATGCATATATCATTCTCTCTCACATATAACAATAAAGATTTTTTTAAAGGTGCTTAAAAGATTTTTAAACCATTTCCCCAGGACTCCCCTTGTCCTCCCCAGTTTCCCGTCTCTCTTGTCCCTCTCAGTCCACAAGAGCTGTTCTTGACTCTGTCACATACATGGTTAGGTATTGTGCAGAGAGAATTTAGGTAAATATTTTGAGTGCTGAAAAACATGGTCAAAATGGGCTTTGTTTGGTGCACTGCACTGATAGGTTAGCAAGAACTGGTGGACCACCGAAGTGAGTTTACCTGCAGACCCTGTTTCTTGTGGCTGTAGATGCTATACCTGTGCCCTAGGGCCACAGTCCTGGCTGTTGTTTCTCCCCTTCTTCACCCCCAAATCCCAGGCAGCTTAGCCAGGGCCTGTGCCCATACTGACTTTCAAGAACTTTAGCCTCTCCTGCTGAGTAGTGGTGGTGCACACCTTTAATCTCCGGGCTTGAGGGGCAGAGGCAGGCTGGTCTCTGAGTTCTAGGCTAGCCTGATAGGATAGCCAGGGCTACACAGAGAAACCCTGTCTTGAAAAACCAAAAAAGAAGAAAGAAAAGAACTTGAACCTGTCAGCATTTCCTAGTTTTCTCCTAGAAGGACATTTGCCAACCACATAGCACCAGGAAGAAAATGACTAAATTGGGAGGGCTAGGGGTAGGTAAGAAAATGTATGAAAATGAGGCTGTGTCTGGATTTTCCCAGGTTCTTTCTGGGTCTGTGATCCAGTGGCCGCTCCCATAGATTTGACATCTTGAAGATGAGTGTGGCAGTATGGTGGAAGGCAGGCGTCTTCTGCCCTCCCTGGACAAGGCTGGCTGCTGTAGTCAGGATGCTCTGCACTGTGGCCTCCCCTTCCTTCAATGATCTGACGTGTGGAATCACAGCTGAGATTTCTGCTGTGTGCCTAGGTCCAGGGCTCGCTGTGTCACTATGACAACTCGTTTAACGCTCTTGCCTTAAAACTGTAAATTGTAGCCAACCACTTGTCTTGTTGCGTTCTTTGTCTTGAAGCCCTTGAAAGGAAAGCCTTGCGTGGATATTAAATTTTGTGGCAGTTCTAACACATGTTAGCACAAGACCTTAGTTTCTTGTACCATAACTGATGAAACCCAGACTAAGGCTAGGTAGCCACAGTTGCTTGGTTGTTGGGTGACTCTTACTGCCCAGGCACGGCACCACATGCTTTGTATACATTATTACAAATCTTTTTCACACAAATGCACCCCAACAAGTTGATGTTTTTGCCTTAAAGATAGAGAAGTCAGGGCACAAGAAGGTTAAGTAATTTCCTCAACTCCTAAGTAATGGAGCCATGTCACTGTCTTCAGGGCCAGGCTCTGTGACAGCAGGCTGCTCTGTTCCAGTAGAACTCTGCCTCATTATCGACAGCAGAGCGTCCACTGCTGCATCTCGAACTGGAAACACTAGGAAATTAAAGTGAGCCTCTTGCTGTGCCACCTCATCTGCCTTCTCTTCACCCTCTGCGGAAGAAGTTAATTGGGCAGCAAGGTGTGGCAGGAAGAGACTGCAGCAGCAGAGGACAAATGATCACAAGCTGGGCCTTCAGCCTCCCAGTCTCTGAGCACTGGCTGGACTCCTAAGTTCAATCTCTCTCCTTGTTCAAACAAAAAGTTGTCTCCGGGGTAGGAACTAGGATGGGATGACTGTTCCCTCCCCTCTCAGGAGCAGGTCAGAGCTCTCACCATGACAAAAGAGTAGCACTCTGTTCCTGGTTGATTCAGTGTTGGGCCCACAGGGAGTTCTGAGATGGTCAGATGGAAGGTGGTTTTCTTCTTCTCTCTAGACATTTGTTCGACTTCATAACCAGAAGACTGGCCAGGAAGTGGTGTTTGTTGCGGAGCCGGATAACAAGAATGTGTATAAGTTTGAACTGGACACCTCTGAAAGAAAGATTGAGTTTGACTCTGCCTCTGGCACTTACACACTCTACTTAATCATCGGAGATGCCACTTTGAAGAACCCAATCCTCTGGAACGTGGTATGTGTGTGATAGGTGTGGAGGTAAGGGTTGCTGTGAGGCCCTGTGTTCTGCTGCTGTACAGAGGGTCATACACTGTGGCTTAGCATCTAGTGCATGCTTAATAAATATTGATCAAATGAATGAAATATACACGTTCCATGAACTTCTATAATATTCTATTGGAAAGAGGTTTTCTTATTACATCAAGGCACTGTGGAGGATACATAAATGAAGAAATATGGTCTTGGCCTTTGAGATCTGTTATAGCCTGGGGAAGAAGAGGGCAGTGAGTGGTGAATTGTAGATGAGCAGAATGCTAATAAATAATGTCCAGTAGTTACAGATTATATTACAGGTTACATAACCCTGCCCTTACAGGCCTTGCTGTTTTGATAGTTCTGATGACAGAAACATATTGTAAGACAGCTTTGGAGCAAGGAATTGAGGCATCACAGGGCTTCCTGGAATAGCATCTGGGAGCACATGTTGAGGAGCAGCTTCCAGAGAAACTTGGTGTGCTCTCAGGGAGATGATGAAGACTTCTGTTTTTCTGAGTCTTGAGTCTGGTGGAGGAACAGGAAGTGATGGGATGGGAAAATGGCAGACGGCAGATATAGCAGTCAGATAGGCTGGTCTTCAAGCTTGATGAAGGGGCAGCGCCTTTTTTCCTGCTATTTTCAAGATTTCTTTCTTCTCCAGGACTTGAAGAAACTTTTGTACGAAAATGCATTTTCATTTTTTATGTGCTTAAATCACACTTCCCGGGACACTTGGCTATTTCTGATTATAGCTGTAGCCACTGGTACACCTGCTGGGGTTTTCGTATTAAGCAGCTCTGTGGGCTTTCCCACTATAGTCCTGGGAAATTGGAATCCTTGCTCTAAAAGGCACTTTGGGCAAATGCTAGGTTTGTTCTTGAGATTTTCACTGCCTCTGATTGTCAGCTAATGGATGAGAAGTGACTGGACTGCGGAGAGCATTTTCAATCATGGCTTTCGCCCTCTTCTCACGCTGTGCCTCTAAAAACTATTCTTGTTTTTCAGGCTGATGTGGTTATCAAGTTCCCTGAGGAAGAAGCTCCCTCCACCGTCCTGTCCCAGAACCTTTTTACCCCAAAGCAGGAAATTCAGGTATATTCCAAAGATGTTGTCCACTCAGCCCAGAGTTGAGGTGGAGCCAGGGAGAGAGCAGTGAACGTCTGGGCTGTGGCTCTGGCCCTTCGACCTGTTTGCATGGTGCTTTATGGTGTGAACTCGGCCTCTCTGGAAAGTGGGTGGGGCAAGTTAGCGGTCCCCTCTTTCAGCTGAATCTCTGAGGTATCTCTGAAACCCTCATAGAATAAACACACAGTTGTCGAGGACGTGAGGTGGGTCCCTTGGTAGACCGCTCTGCAGTTGTGAGATTCAGTCATAGTAGCAGCATGGAGCCCACTTGTGAGTGGGTGTAAAGTGTGAAAACACAGGCTCCTCCCTCATTGCACTGCCAGAATAATGGACAATAGCCAGGTGTGGTGGCCCAGACCCGTAATCCCAGCATCAGCGGGGCAGAAGCAGGAGGATCGTAAGTTCTGACCAGTAAAATAAAGGACAGGCGCCCAAGGGAGGGGTAGAAGGGTTTATTCTAAATCTTTGTCATGGTCCATGGTATTGTTTAGGAATGCAAAATACAGTCACAAAGCAATATTGGCTGACAATGAAGGAGGCTGGGTGACCTCGTGGGTGGAGCAGGTGGCAGCAGCCACTATAGGCAGCATTGGCAATCCCTTAAGAGCAGTGTCAGCAAGAGAGGAGCCAAGGTGAAAATTTAGGGACTGGAGCTTCAAGCAGAGCTGCCTTCTCACAGAGCTGTGTTGGCTGGTCATTGGCAAGTGGAAAAGAGGCCATAGTTTCTATACAGAAGGACAGATACTTGAAAGGATAGGAGTACACAGTGTTAAGACCACTTGTTCCTCACAGGATCTTTTACAAGCCTAGTAGAGTGATTGTGGCTCTCCCTACTCCCATCTCTTTACCTAGAAACTGAGGCAAAGAGTAACATGCCATTAGTCTCATGGCCAAACATCTGTTTGGACCTAAGTAGATCATTGCTACTTTGGTAGCTCATGCTGTTGAGGTGAGCTGCTCAGAGTTCACTGATTGCTCAGGAAAAGATGAAACGAGTCTCAGAGGTGTGCTAGCCAGCTTTCTGGTTTAACTCTAGATGTTAAGCAGAGCTGATGAGGGAGGTCTGTTCATTCCATTTGTAGAACCATGGCTGGGAATAAAAGAGTGAGGTAAGGGTGGACCGTCTGTTAATGAGGCCCTGTTAAATTTTAAAGTGGGAGTGGAGTTACTGTTAGTTGACCAAGTACCGTAACCTAGGAACCCAGAAGTGTTTTGAAGTCCAGAGTCCTTGGGTATAACATCCAAACCATCCCTAGGCCTGAGCCTCCTTTTTGACACAAGCCAGGTGGCCCTTGGTGGTCTGCATTCTCCAGCCTCTAAATGGCAGTGATTCTTTGAGGTAGAAAGGCTGGCCATATATTGTCTGGAACCAAAATAGTGCCCTAGGAAGAGAGACCAGCCAAAGGCTTAACCTCTAGGAGACATTTCCTCTCCACAGTGGTTGGCATTTGGTCTCTGGTACACAGGCAGCCCCTGCTGAGAAGGGCACATTCTGAAACTTGCTGGTGTGTCTTCTCTTGGCAGCACCTGTTCCGAGAGCCTGAGAAGAGGCCCCCCACGGTGGTGTCCAACACGTTCACAGCCCTCATTCTCTCTCCCTTGCTCCTGCTCTTTGCGCTGGTGAGTCACTGTGATTAGCATGGGCAGAGTGTCTGGCTCTAGGAAGACAGATGGAGCCATTCCAAAAGAGTCTTTGTGCTCTGGCCTGAGTACAGCTCTGGAGGGGTCCAGCAGCTGTGACTTGAACTAATAGTCAGAAAGTTTTAGAATAACCAGAATTCCCCACTGTGGGGGTGAGGGGGAAGCCAAATCAACCCATCCATTAAGAAGGGAGCCTGAGAAAATTCCAGCAGCTTCTGACAGTGACAGAAGTGTACAGTCTGAGGTCCTCTGGGGGAGTGTTCAGATGAGATCAAGTGTGGAGAAAAGGAAAAATCGAGGCCAGTGTTGATAGCTTTAAGAATGGAGAACAAGCTATGCATTCCAGATCTCCTGGGAGCATGAAACCGGAATGAACTGAAAGTCCACTTAGAAGCAGTGTTAATTAGTCTACCCACACAATGGAACGGTGTGCCAGTTAGCAGAATGACAGATCTGTACACTGATGCCAGCAGGTGTTACAGAAAGAGGCGGGCAAGGAGGTAGGTGAGTACGTTTAGTATAATCCTTGTGTGGAAAAGTTTTTAAAACTGTATTAATGTTAGTCACCTCTGAGGAGGAGACTTGGAGGTTGTAAAGGAAGGAAATTCCTAATTTTAATAGTAATGTTTATTTGTGTGTGTGTTGTGTACATACACATATACACATATACATACATGTATGTTTGGTTTGGTTTTTTTTTTTGTTTTTTTTTTTTTTTGAGACAAGGTTTCTCTGTATAGCCCTGGCTGTCCTGGAACTTGATCTATAGACCAAGCTGACCTGTAACTCCGAGATCCCTCTGCCTCTGTCTCTCTAGTGCTGGGATTAAAGGTGCGCACCACTACACCTGGTACACTTTTTTTTTTTTTTTTTTGTAAAGACTGTCTTGGAACTGGCTGTGTAGACCAGGCTGGCCTTGAACTCACAGAGATCACCTGTCTCTGCCTCCAGAGTGCTGGGATTAAATACATGCACCATCACACCAGACTTTATGTATTTTAACCAATTTAAAATTTTCCTTTCTTTCTCTGAAAATCATAAACATAGGTACATAATCTCAAAGTTCAGAGAATTTTGCCAAACAAAAAACAAAATTTTAGATATTATTTTTGGCAGGTTACCTATGTTTTAAATTAACTGGTTGATTTTTCAACAAAGAGGAGTGATTAAATCTAGAAAGCATACCACAAGCTTTCATAAACAGACCTGGGGAGGGGGTGTTCTTGTATTGGGGTGAGAGAGTTTCAGAAGGCACAGTGTCCAACATGAGAGCATGTTCCTGCTGCCTGTAGCTCATGGTACCAGGCTGCAGAACTTAGTGGAAGTGTCAGTCACATCCTCATTAATGTAGCTTCTGACTTTGGGCTCCATGGTCTTGCCTTTTTTAAAATAGAAGAGTTTGCCATTGTTGAAAATGATGCTCAGGTTTCAGTTACCCAAGCCCAGTTGAGAGCAGCTCCTCTGCTGCCTTTCAGAAGGAAGAAGGGACAGTTCTTGAGGACTCAGAATAGGGTGCTTGTCGTCTCGAAAAATCCGTCTTTCTAGTGTGTGTGAACTTTGAAGATCTGGTGCTCACCATTAGATCAATGCTGGCACAGTATAGAACTATTTCATGTTGTAATAGAACTCTTTCACAGTCTAATCTTCATTTATTTCTCCATCATTCAGTGGATCCGGATTGGTGCCAATATCTCCAACTTCACTTTTGCTCCTAGCACGATTATCTTTCACCTGGGACATGCTGGTAAGTGCCCCAGGCTGCTAATTCCATTTAACCTCTCTGACATTTTGCCTGCCCACAAAAAAGCTCTGTTAAGCACGTCCACAACCTATTAACTATAATGGCTTAATAGCATAACATTTCCCTCTTCCTCCTGGCCTTTTAGGACAGTTAATATGATGATGATAAACCTGTTTGGCCCATCAGCTGAGAACAGCTGCCACTCTGTTGGGCCTCATTGTACTGGAGGGGCGGTGGCAAACCATTTACCCTCATTTACTAGCCCTGTTCATTTCCAGAGATTACTCACTTAGCGTGTCTTTACACTGAGCCATCTTCCTGGATGAAGAGCATTTAATACAGTTTCCAAAGGTTATCTTTCCCCACCACATCGATCCTCACATTTGTTGGCGGCTCTCTCTGGACAGTAATAGAAAACAATCCCTTTCTCCATCAGACACACTGTCCTCCATTGTTCTTTGGAGGATGCAGACTCTAAACAACCGAAACATAACAGGGCAATAAGTTCCCAGATCATTAAGCGTTTCCAAGCCTTTGCATCTCACTGGAAAGTTCAGTATTTTAATTCCTTTGCCTCTCCAAGGAGTCACTATCTCTGCATCCACAGTACATGGCTACTCCAGGGGTCCATAGGACCTCTTGACATTCCAGGCAAATGTGCATCTGTATTTTTCTGAGGAAAGGGAGTCTGTAACTTTGATCAGATTCTCACAGTGGTCCATGACCTCAAAAATGCTTAAGCACCCCTGTGTCTGTCATCCTGGGCAGAACTGGCACAATGACCTTTCTCCCCCACTTAGTTACTGGACTTGAGTGACAGCTTTCCTGGGTCAGGCTAGGAGCAAGGCCTGAAGAGAAATGGATTTAGAACCCTGACTTGTGTGCCAGGGTGCTTTTGTATGTGTTTCCTCATTTGATTCTCATTATTCACCCTGATGGAGGTGACTGGGGCTGGAACTATGATCCATTTGATGGTAAGAGGATTTGGTCTTCGAGAAACTGCAAGCTGGTAAGGATGGAGCTTGTACAAAACCCAGGACTCTCAGTGTCTGGGTCTTACTGAGCCCTTTCCACTGAGCCTTGCCAGGCCCCCCTGCTCACAGCCTCGCCACAGTGGCAAACCATCCTTGATATGGTTCTAATGAACAGGAAGTGACTCCGGCATAAAATTATCTCAGATTTTATAAAGACATAGCCCTGTGTGAAGGAAGCAGAGAGTAGACAGGAACAGGCCTGCAGATGGGAGAGCAGTAGTACTTCAGTCAGATTTTCACTCTAGCTTTCCTGGTAAACAAGACTGAAGAGCAGATCTATTGAGTCATCTACTTTCTGCAGTTGAGATAAAAGCGGCCTAGAAAAACTGACCTTTCTGACACACAGGCCCTGCTCCTTCCTCTCCTCCCATTGTCACTGCTTTGTCTAATTGGATGTCATGACACTTCTTGTAGCGATGCTGGGGCTCATGTATGTGTACTGGACTCAGCTCAACATGTTCCAGACCCTGAAGTACCTGGCTGTCCTGGGCACTGTGACATTTCTGGCTGGCAATCGAATGTTGGCCCAGCAGGCAGTCAAGAGGTGAGGCTGGGGATGGACCAAGCTCCAGGGTGGGATAAGAGATGTCTGTGTGGGCACTGCCAGCCTAGCTCTGAGACCATAAAGCTATGTGGCTGAATGATAGCCATCCAGCCTGTTAGAGAAGCCATAAGCAGGTCTTTTAAAGAGGAAAGTAACCTTAGTGACTAGTTGCAGATGTTAAAGTCACAGTGTCCTCCACATTAGGAAAGGGGAAGAACTGCTGCGTTATGTCGACTACAGTGTGTTAGATACAAGAAAGCCCTCTTGCCCTGCCCTCCTCCTCCTGTGCCCCCACTGTGGCACCTCTGGGGCTCTGGATGGTGCCAGAGCTCTTCCTCCTACCCATAGGTTTGTGTTCTGCCCCACGGCACTTGTGTAAGCTTGGCAGCAGCTCCCAGCAGCAGCAGCCACTCAAAGGCCCACACTGCCACCCAGGAGCCAGACAGCCTGAGAGGCAAACAAATGTTCAGACCTTGATGTGGTGGCAGCTTGACTTTCAGAACAGAATTGGAGGCAAATTTAAATGTCACATAGGTGTTTCTCATTGATTTGACTTTATTAGAACCTGACTGATTTCAGCCACGCAAAGGCCAGTAAGAAAAGGTCAGAATTGCTTTCACCTTTGAAAGAAATCATTTTCTGACTTACCCTGCTTTCTCCCCTCTGGGACTTAGGCTGGCAGAATGGAACTCAGTAGCATGCCCTTAAACACGCTGCCAGTTAGATCTGTTTGATCCAAAAGGGTGTTATCAAGGAGACCACTGATGACTGGGCAGGGTGGGGGTTCTCGTTGTGAGCTTTGGAGTGCCTCACTGTGAGCTCCTGTGCAAACATTCCTGAATTCCTGTGCCAGTCTCAGGCCCGTCAGAGCTGCCCTCGGTGCCCCCGGTAGCTGCTTCACTCCTGCCGCTGTGCGTTGCATCTAGAAAAGGCCAGGGCTTGGTGGGTTTTCCCCAGCAGAACACTGTTCCCTTGCAGCAACCAGTCTGGGTCCCAAGGAGCAGAAAGCTGGGCTTTGCTAACTTTTTCTTCTCTGGAAATTGTCCACAAGACCAGCAAAGTCATGGGGAGAGCAGTGTGAGGAAGCCAGTCCCTATAGAGTCCATGCAGCAAGCCTTCCTGCTGTGAACCCCGACTCTTATGCACTTGCTGGAAAGAGTCATGACTCCCCCACCCCTCAGTCCCCTTCACAAGTCTCACAGCCTGTGCTGCCTGGGAAGAGGACCAGCCTTGACAGGAGCTGTGGTCGGGTTTACCATGTGTCCTCACTTGTTTCTCTCTCTCTGTCCTTTCTTGATTCTCAAACCCTCTTTCCTTTGGCAGGATCGCTGCAGAGCAGAGCAGTAGATTGGCAAAATATAGGACACTACGGTAAAGATAAAGGGCGACTCGTCCCAGATGCAGGCTCCCCTTCCCATCTTGCCCACTTCATGCATGCTAGTTACTGTCCTGTTTTCAGCCCGCCATTCCCTACCCCAGAGTGAATTCTGAGGCCATTTTACAGCTTGTTGGTTGAGGTTGTGACTGGACCAGGGCAACTTCCCCATAGAATACTGGTGGATAAGACAGGTCTAACCTGGGCTTCTTGACAAGGGCCTCATCAACCCAGACTACATGGATTCACTAAACAGTGGTCCCATGGCAACTCCTGGCACACCTTGTCACTACTTCTAGGCCTTTCCATAAACACTAATCTCTACTTGGCCGAACGATGTGATTTGGTGAGATTCAGTTGTGAGTGACTGATGACCATGGATCAAAGCAACAGCAGAATCGTGCCTGGAGCTCAGGGCGTGGCACACAGCTGTCCTCCTTCTGAGGGCTCTTGTTGGGGAGGAAAAGTCAGCGAGCACCAGAGCAAAGGCAGGGTGCTGCTTAATGGTTCTGCTCCTGTAGATGAGGGGCCCGTGAGAAATTCT
>CABHPR010126333.1:25920-46251 GCA_902168415.1 Peromyscus melanophrys | reverse complement strand
GACTAGACATTGTTTAGGTATTTATTACTTGTATATATTGTATATAGTTATTGTACTTCTGTATATAGTTTTTCTTATGTTAGTTATAAGTGTTTTCCTTTTTTCTTTTTATTAAAATAGAAAGGGGGAAATATGGTGATATTTTTCTTTTGTACCAAAATGTTAATTGTATGTTAATAAATAAAGTTGCCTGGGGGTCAGAGCTATTAGCAAGCCATAGGAAAGCAGGGCAGTGGTGGTATACGCTTGTGATCACAGCACTTGGTAGACAAAGCTAGGTAAGTCTCTGTGTGTTCAGGGATACAGTCAGCATTGGATACACATGCCTTTAATCTCAATACCAACCATAGAACACCTGGAGGTCTATACAGACAGGCCGTGATGAGGCGGTCCTGTGGTTGGGTTTACAACCAATGAGAAGGCAGAACAGAGACTATATAAAGACTTTAACACAGGAAGTAGCGGCTCCTTCGGAGAGGTAGGATCACTGCAGGAGGAAGGGTAAGGTTTTAGCTCTTAGCTCTGACCTCTTGGCTTTCTTCTTTGCATTGGTTCTGTGTTTCTTATTTATAAGACGGTTGGTTACATCTACACTTGAGTGCCACCCCACACACATCATATATACAAACAGTAATAAATAAATAATTTTTAATAGATTTCCTGGAAGGGCACTGGATGGAAAGCCAAACAGCATGGTGTTCAGTTGGGGCAAGAAAGGGACAGCTCTAGGGACCTTGGCAGCAGGGGTAGTAAGGCCCTCTTTCTATAGTATGTCCCTCTTTTCTTGTAATCCACATCTACCCAGTTAGCAAGGTTGTCAGAGCTGCCATCCCAGCCTCCCCAGCTTCTTTCTCTTGTGGCATCTCTGGCATTCTTCTTGGACTCTTACACTAGTTCATTCCTCAGGGGTTTTTGTATCTCTGCTGGTTCTGAATAGGTCTATTCTCAGCCAAGCAGCCAGAATGAGCTGGGAAATGTATGTCAATATGTGCTGCTCTTAGAATCCTTCTGCGCTTCCCAGCAGCCTCTTAGGAAAAGCCTGGCACGTGTCTTACTGCTCATTTCCTACTCTTCTCCTCTTGGTTTTCTGCTCCAGCAAAGCTGGACTCCTTAGGGAATCTTACTCTCGCCTGGCCTTCATTCCTCCTAGGGACCTTTACACTTTTTCTTTTGCATGCTGTCCTTTCAGACTGTTGTTGTCAAGGCTTACTCTGTCACCTCCTTTAGTGAGGCATTTCATTTTGGTGGGGGGACAGGGTCTTGTGTAGCTCAGGGTAGCTTTGAACTCTTTTTCCTCCTACCTCTATCTCCTGAATGTTGGGATTGTAGGCACACACCATCACGCCTGGGTTCTGAGGTTTTCTCTAACCACCTCCTTTAACTGACCCACTCTGTTGCCCATCTGTTTTACATGCTCTTTGTTTTCCCATAGTGCATGGCGTCATCTGCTATACTGTATGTTTGACTGTGTCTTTCCCTCACCTTAACACACCTGCACAGGGCCAGCGCCTTCTTTAACTTATCAGTGCAGTCCCCAGCACATAGTAGGTACTCAGAATATTTGTGGTACAAAGAACAGTTTTTGTTTTGGGGGTGAGCAATGGCAAGAGGGATACACCACATAAAATAAGCATGATCTCTGGCAGCTGAGTCCCAGAGCAGAGGGATGAATGGACTGTGAGGCCATCTCAGTTGGTGTCACCAGGATTTCTGTGAGGACCAAATGCATGTGTGTTTTACAGGCACTGAGAAAATGCTTACTTTTTTTTTCCTTTGTGGAAAAGTAGGGCTGCTTGACTTCCAACATCCAACAGTTAATCGTTCATCATACAGCTTCTTTGGAAGAACAATAATTAAAGCCATGTAAGAATATAAAAACTCATATGTAGCTGTATGTTTTACTAAGTTGGAATATAGAATTTTCTCTTTAAAAGGAATGGGGATAAATTTCTGCAAATTGTTCATGGATTTTTCTTGAACTCATAATAATCCACTCACTCCTGTCTCCTGAGTGTGTGATAAAAAGCATCACTGTGCCCAGTAATGTGTGGGATTTATGAGGACCTCTGCTACCTTAGCAGACCCAGACCTCAGAACTCAGGTCAGGTCCTTACATCAGCTTTGATGGGTACAGGTCTGTATTCCCAGCAACTTGGGAGCCTGAAGCAGGAGTACAAGCTTAGGGCCTACTGGGCTATGAGCAAGTTCAGGGCCAGGCTGGGCAGCTTAGTGAGACATTGACTTAGAATTGTCAAAGACTGGAAACACAGTGGGAGAGGACTTGCCTGCCTAGGATGTGTAAGGTCCTAGGTTCAGTCCTCAGTACTGAGTAAAATTGCGTTCCCAGAATAGGAAGGCATGAATGGTTTTCTCTCATTTCTATTCTTCAGTAGGAAGCAGTGTGGGCTGTTGACTCTTTATAGCCATACTTAAAATGTTTTTTTTTTATTCAAAGCTATATGCATATTATGTATATGAAGTGAATTCTTTCATTTAAAGAAGTTTGGCTTTATGTTTCTATCTGATAACTTTTGTATAAAACTTACTGTACCAAAAAAACAACAACAAAAAACAAACAAACAAAAAACCTACTGTACCAAAAAAAAAAAAAAAAAAAAAAAACCCAGGTGGCGGCGGCAGTGGCGGCTGCACACGCCTTTAATCCCATGAAACTGTACAGTAGGTTTTTGTTGTTGTTAGTTTTTGTTGTTGTTGTTGTTGTTTCTCTGTGTAATCCTGGCTGTCTTGGATCTCGCTCTGTAGACCAGGCTGGCCTCGAACTCACAGAGATCTGCCTGGCTCTGCCTCTGCTAGAATTGAAGAGTGTGCCACCACATCCAGTAGCAAAATTCCCTTGATGTTAGATATCCTGTTATAAATTTCATTCTGATTGTAAATACTTTATAGAATATGTCTTATCAATATTATCACTATTGGGAAGAATTGCAATTCTATTATACCCTACTCCAAACACAAAAATAATTTGAGTATAAATTATTTATTGTGAAAATTTATGTTGAAGCTTCTGGGTTTTACTTTGTGAAGTTAATAACTAGGCTTAAATAAGGGCATCCCTCCTCTTGCCACTCCTCTTTTTCCCCTTCTTAACTCCCCCCAGACAGGGTTTCTCTGTGTAGCCGTGGCTGCCCTGGAACTCACTATGTAGACCAGGCTGGCCTCGAACTCACAGAGATCCACCTGCCTCTAACTTCTAAGTACTAGGATTAAAGTCATGTGCCACCATGCCTGGGTCATTTTTTTAATTTTATTTTTGTTACTCTCATTTATATGTGTTTTATTGGTGTACCTTGACATGCAGTGCCTGAGGAAGCCAGAAGAGGGCGTTGATCCCCTGGGGTTACTGGTTGTGAGCTACCAAGACGGTGTTGGGAATACAACCGCAATCCTCTGGAAGAGCAGCCAGTGTTCTTAAACCACTGAGCCATCTCTCCAGCCCCTCTTCTTTTAATACAACAAACTTTACAAATGAACCTGGTAAATTAGTAAATTAGATCACAGTGTATTCTTGATCCTGTTCATAGTTGCTATTGAAGTTGCTAACGTTGGCTGCTCCTTATGGAACACACCTAATTAGGTGAAACTCTACCCTATTACTCTGTGGCAACAGTGGCATCTGTCTTATTTCATGAGGTGTCTTATCACAGTTCTGTCATCAGTACCCAGTGGAGTTTGTCAAGGCCTCCAGTTCATCTGCTTTGGCATTTTTCCTGTGTAAACAGACAGTCTCCAGTCACTGGCTTGTGCTCCACACTGCACCCTTGCTTAGTTTCTTATGATGAGAAATATTTAAAAACAGTACCTCATACCTTTACAAGCAAATTCAAAGTGTTATGACTTTCAAGAGCCAGTGTACACCTAAAAGACAGTTTATAGTCTCTTGTAAAATAAGGGAGGAGGTATTTGGGGGTTTACTTTTCCCTTTGGAAATTGTGCTTTGGTTGTGTTGTGGCTATACAACTGATTCTGGAAAAAGTATTCTTTAAGGGTACTATTTTGATAATTTTTTTTCTGGCCTTCATGCCTGCCAAGCGTGCATTCTACCTTTGAGCTATATATCCTTAGCTTAATTGTCTTTATTTTAAGCCATTTTCCAACTAAGAAAAGGATTAATAGTGAATTTTTGTGTTTGCAGACATTACAAAATAGGATTTATGTTGTGTAAATGCATATTATAGAAAGGAAGAAATATATATATACAGAGAAATAAATAATACAATTTATCATTGTTTGAGAAAAAGTCTATAACTGTGAAGCCCAGACTGGCTTCAAACTCAGGATTCTCCTGTCTTAGTCTCCTTATCACTGGGATTTTGGGCCTGTGGTACCATGCCCTACTTTAATAGTTTATTATTGATAGGTTGAATTGCTATAACTAGATATGTTTTAATACATTTTATTGATACTAATCACATACTATAAAATTCATCCTTTCAATATATTCACAGTTGTACAATTATTACTACTATCTAATTGTTTAGTACCTTCATCTCCCAAAAGAAACCATGTTTTTTATCAACTGTCACTTGCTAGTTCTCATTCCCTGTAGCTCCTGGCAAGCAATATTCTGCTTCCTGTCTTCGTGGGTTGGTCTGTTCCGGCATTTCATTTCATCTGAATAGAATCATTCATTTTGGGACTTTTCTCATCTGACTTGACTTGCTCTCTTTCCGAGGGTTGTCTGTGTTGTAACCTTCACTCCATTTCTTTTTCTGGTCAGATAATGTTCTGAGCGTATCACACGTTATTCAGCCATTTGTAAGTTTGAGCTGTAGGGACTGGAGAAATGGATCAGTAGTTAAACGTGTTCGCTGTTCTTTTTGTACTTACACCTAGAGGTTCACTACTGCCTCTAACTCCAGCTCCAGGGGATCAGTCAGGCCCTCTCTGCTGGCTTCTGTAGGCATATACACACACGGGGAAGACACAGAGATAGAAGTACATTTTTTGAAGTATTTTTGTAAGTTTGGGCTGTTTCTATTTTTTGCTATTACAGTGGTACTGTGAGTTTGGATTTATATGTAATGTACATATGTAATTCGCTTGGGTATAAGTGTGTATAAAAGTACATATGGTGCAGGAGTATAGTAAAGTGATAGCACACTTGCTAGCATGAGCCCCTGGTTTCATCCCCTGCACCACCGGAATAATCATATAGGGCTGGACATGGGAGTACTTGCCTGTGGTTCCTGCCTCTTGGAATGCCAAGGTAAGAGATCACGTGTGTCAGCAGGATGGACACCAGAGAGACCCAGCCTTAGCACTGACAAAAAACACTCAAGGGTGTGTTTTCTTGGGTTTTATCCAACAGTGTGTAAAAAGAGGAAGTTTTTGTCTGAGAATTGTTGGTATACCTAATGTAAACTTTTGAAAAATCAAGAACATTAATTAGAGCATTTATATGGTTTAGGTTAAATAATTTTTCTTTTTCATTGTTGTGGTTAATTGGGGGAAATGCTGTGATTCTTCGTTCTTATTCCCATAATGTAGTGATTAAATGGGTAAAAAGCTCTTGGTTTGCACTTGATAATTTGAAAATAAAACACTAGGTAAAACCTGGCTAATTGAAATGTAAACAAATAATGGAAGATTATACAATCCAGAGAATATTTATTAAAACTTTCACTGACTTTCTCTTCTTTTTAAAAATTTATTTATGTTTAACGTATGAGTGCTGTGCATATATATCTACACACCAGAAGAGGGCATTAGATCCTATTATAGATGATTGTGAGACACCATGTGGTTGCTGGGAACCAGGACCTCTCAAAGAGCAGCCAGTGCTCTTAACTGCTGAGCCATCTCTCCAGCCCTCCTGTTTTTGATTTTGAAGCACTGGAGAAGTGGTTTGGAGAACTGGTTCAGAGTGTCTTAGCTTTGGAGTCGAGCAGTGAGTTAAGTTCTCTCTCTAGTATTTGTTAGCTCCATGACTGGTTGTGTTATTTATCCTCTCCAAGTCCCTTTTCCTAATCTGTAAAGTGAAGAGTAGTGGCTGTAAGGCAGAGTAAGCACAGAGATTGAGAATGTGAAAAACCCACAGCACTGTACTAAGGAGACTGAATACTAGTGGTGGCAGTGGTTTTCCTGGTGCAGTGACACGTCCTTTAGTTTTATGCAAGTTCTGTTGTGTTTCATAAGACCATCCTAGCACTTTTTTCAAAGTATTGGACCGTGGTCCACACTAAGACACACTTTACAAGGTGACTTAGTTGGTATATGTGTATCCTCCCCGCCCCCTCCACACTTCTACATGTCAAAATGTCTGCATGTACTCTTGCCAGATGCAGTATACTGTTGTTTTTAAGTTAAAGACTCTTTTACAGCAATTTTAGGAATCCAGAAAAATGGAACAGAAACTAATTTTCCCTCCCTTGCTTCCTGCTCCTTCCTACTCAGACCTCCCCTATTACTTATTACCAACATAGTGTATTACTGTGATCCATCTGCTATAATGATGGACCAGTGTTGATACGTTTTGGTTGACTGAGGTCCTTAGCTTATGCCAGGCTTTACTCGTGGTGGTGTACGGTTTTCTGAGTTTTGACAAATGTGTGATGGGTCCACACTTGTAGTGTCATTCAGAACAGCTTTGCTGCCCGAAAAGCCCCTGCGGTCTTAGTCAGTTCTCTCTTTCCCAGCCCTATAGCCATCATGGTTCTATTGTTTTGCTTTTCCAGAATCTCATGTAGTTGGGATCCTACAGTATATAGTTTTTCAGACTGGTTACACCCAACAGCTTATAGTCAGGGGTCTTCCTTTCATTTTGTGGTTTGATGGCACAGACCCTTTATTGCTGAATAACACTCCATTGTCTGAATGTGTCACAGTTTGTTAATCCATTCATTACTGAGGAATGAATGGTTATTTCCAAATTTTGGCAATTCTGAGAACTGTTAGAGGCATTTGTGGGGAAATAAATTTTCAGTTTGTTTGAGTGAATGCCATGAACATTAATGCTTGATAGATCATATGAGAAAAGTGTTTTTGAGGAGAGGTTTTGAGATACTGTACCTAGACAGGCCTGAAACTTAATAGTGTAGTCCAGGCTGGTCTTGAACTTGTAGCACAATCTTCCTGCATCATCAGCCTCCCAAGTTCTGGAATTACAGGTGTGATCCATGTTTTGTTTTATAAAAAATTATTATTGTCTTCCAAAGTGGCTATAGCATTATCTGCTGCTGAGTTCCTTTTGCCCCATGGCCTTAAATGAAATGGTGACTTGAGCAGAGTTGGTAGGACTGTTTTAGTTTGGTTTATTACTGTGAAGAGACACCACGACCACAGCAACTCTTAAAGAAAACATTTAATTTAGGGAGTTTACTTACATTTTCAGAGGTTCAGTCCATCATCATCTTGGTGGGAAGCATGGTGTGTGCA
Organism: Peromyscus melanophrys; assembly: GCA_902168415.1. NCBI lineage: Eukaryota > Metazoa > Chordata > Mammalia > Rodentia > Cricetidae > Peromyscus > Peromyscus melanophrys. The sequence goes on along the minus strand of CABHPR010126333.1, from coordinate 38,856 downwards.
GGCAGATATGGTACTGGACAGAGAGCTGAAAGTCCTACATCTTGCAGGCAACAGGAAGTCAACTGAGACACGGGGCAGTATCCTGAGCGTGGGAAACCTCAAAGCCTGCCCCCACAGTGACACACTTCCTCCAACAAGGGCATACCCACTCCAACAAAGCCACACTTCTTAATAGTGCCACTCCCTATGAAATTATGGGGGCCAGTTACATTCAGACTACCTCAAGGACTGTTGAGGATTTAGTGTTAGGGTCATTTAACAGACTGGTATTTGTATGCCAGTGTTTTGGCTTTGGCCATTTTGATAGGTGAGCAGTGTATCTCATTGTTTTGGTAACAATTCCCTTATGACCTGTGATGATGAACATCTTTATATATGTATATATGGCATCTCTATGTTGTTTTGCTTAGATGCCTGTTCACATCATTTGCCCCTTTGAAAAAGTATGTTGTTTCAATATTGAATTTTAAGAAATTTCTGTGTTACAGAATATACACTTTGCAGATATCTTCTCAGTCTAAGACCTGTCTTTTCATTTTCTTTTTAAGATTTTTGTTTGTTTACTTGTTTGTTGTTTTTTTGAGACAGGGTTTCTCTGTGAAACAGCCCTGGCTGTCTTGGAACTTACTCTGTAGACCAGGCTGGCCTCAGAGATCTACCTTCCTCTGTCTCCAGAGTACACCACCACTGCCTGGCAAGATTTATTTTTTTATTTATATATATGTCATATGATATGTGCCACATGAGTGCAGGTGTCCATAGATGCCAGAAAAGAGGGCTTTGGATTCCTTGAAACTGGAGTTATAGACTGTGAGCCACCTTATGTGGGTGCTAAAAATTGAAGCTGGGTCCTCTATAAGAGCGACAAATGCCCGTAACCACTGAGCCATCTCTTGAGACCTCTTTTCATTTTCTTTTTTTAAAATGATTTATTTATTCTTATTTTATGTGCATTGATGTTTTGCTGAATGTATGCCTGGGTGACGGTGTCAGATCCTCTGAAACTGGAGCTACAGACAGCTGTGAATTGCCATGTTGGTGCTGGGAATTGAACCTTGGTCCTCTGGAAGAGCAGCCAATGATCTTAACTGCTGAGCCATCTCTCTAGCCCCTCTCTTCATTTTCTTAGTGCTGCTTTATATTATTTTGTTAAAAGGAAATTACAGTCAGAAGGGGATAAAAGAGAATAGGGAAGACAATGATAAATTTTTTCATGGAGAATCTAGATTTATATGTACACTCTGTGTGTGTGTGTGTGTGTGTGTGTGTGTGTGTGTGTGTAAGAGAGAGACATGGAAACGGAGCAATTTGGGGGAGGGAGCAGCAGCAGGTGAGTGGAGACAGAAATAATGGGGTGAATACAAGTAAACCACAATAAACATGAATAATGTTACAGCGAAATCCATTATTTTGTACATTAACAAAAAAAGTAAATTGTTCCTGATATGCTGATTTCCCAGCTCATTGACAACTTATCCTACAGTCTAACGCTTAGCCCAAGTTCTGCTTCTGTAATATTCATATGGATGATGCCAATAAAGTGATTGTCAGCCGGGCGGTTGTGGCGCACGCCTTTAATCCCAGCACTCGGGAGGCAGAGCCAGGTGGATCTCTGTGAGTTCAAGGCCAGCCTGGGCTACAGAGTGAGATCCAGGAAAGGCGCAAAGCTACACAGAGAAACCCTGTCTCGAAAAACCAAACCAAACAAACAAAGTGATTGTCTTTTCTCAACACTGGTGAGCAAGAGTGCCAAAATGTATATGCCCCTTTATAGTCTAAAATATCACTAAGTTTTGGTCACAAGTTGTGGCACTACGGAAAGGTGTATACTCAAGTTTGGCATTCCTAGTAGGTTTCAGATAATTCTCAAATGGTATATGTTTTTAAATACAGAAGGAACTAAGTGAATAAGATGAAGGGAAGCTGTTAATGTTGTATTCTCAGGGATAATGTAGACCAGATTTTGTCAGTTCAGATTGGTGAAGTGAAATTTTTATAGGATAGAATGTGTGTGTCCATAAATGATGTGTATTGAAAAAAAAATCATGTAGCCTGGTCTGCCCTCAAACTTACTAGCCAGGGATGAGCTTGACCCTCCTACACCTACACTCAAGTGCTGGGCTCACAGGTGGGCACCACCATATCAGGTATGGAATATTTTTAGTGTTCAGTTCTTAAATCAAATGAAAAGTGATTTTTAGCTTAGTGATAGGGCTGTTGAGGACGTACTGTTAGAGTGCTTTAACAGACTAGGTGCTACCTAAGTTTTTAAATATTCCTGTCTTCTCAAGAAGTGAAATACGCAACTTTTATACTTCAGCTTATTTATTTTGAAATTTTCATCACTCTTAAGGCCAGTTCCACCTTTGAAGCGTGATCAATTTCCAGTCATAATTATATCTTTTTTAAAAATTGAAATGGGTCTCATGTAGCCTAGGCTGGAGTCAAATTCTCTATGTAGCTGGGGCCAGCCTTGAACTCCTGATCCTCCTGCTTTAGCTTCCTGAGTGCATCACCACACCTGACTTACCTCTCGTTTAGAGGTGTTCCATCTGTGGGGTTGCTCCCTGTTGCCGTGCAGCGCCACCTTGTGGGAAGATGGAATTTGGCTGGAGACTTCCAAATGTCTAGGTACAAGGGAATCTGCCAAGAATTACGTTCTTGTATTAATCACGACGTCCAGCTTCCACACTAATACTTTTTTCTGTTATGTGGACTAACTCATTAGGTAAAGGGGTAAAGGTTCTCTTGTCTTTTTGTGAAGAAGCTTTGAAGATAAAAAGGCAGACAAGCACGTAGCCTTCAGGACTCGAAATTCCTACAAAAAGTCATACAATTGGGGGATTTATGTGGTCCATAGTTTGTGCCTGGTGCTGATCCAGGTACTAATGACACAGCTGAGGACTGACCAGGATCCCTGCTCTCAGGAAACAGGGAATAAGCAAGTGAAGGCTACCTGACTCATCTAAGAGATAGGTAACAGAGTGGAGCTCCTTTGCATAGGTTGGTTAGGGAGAGCCTCTCTGGTAAGTGCTGAAAGAAGAGGCTGTTATAGCTGTGAATGGCTGGGTGGGATGCTCTAACCAGACAGCAAATGGAAAGGCTCTGGGGAAGGAAGTGGCCTGCTTGATGAAAGAGTGAAAGGGCGAGTGTGGCTGGAATAGAGGAATGAAGAGCATGACCCAGTATCAGAGCGGTGTGTGTAGACAAAGTAATGTGTCTACAGGGAACAGCGTAGCAGCGTCCAGTTAGGTTGCTTCACAAAGATCTAAGCCTGAGCAGAGGTGCTGACTTGGGCTTCAGTAGTAACAGTGGTGATATGCCCAGAGACCAAGTATGTTTTCCATTTGCCTTTTTCTTTTAAAAAAAAAGATTTATTTGTTTTATGTATATGAGTGTTTGCCTTCATGTATGTATGTATGTATGTATGTATGTATGTATGTGCACCGTGTATATGCAGGAGACTTCAGAGACCAGAAGAGGGTATCAGATACCCTGGAACTAGAGTTATAGACTGTTGTTAAATGCCATGTGGGTGCTAGGAATTCAACCTAGATCTTCTGCAAGAGGAACAAGTACCCTTAACTGCTGAGCCATCTTTCCAGCCTACATTTCTGAGGTTTTAAGTCAGAACACAGAGTTACAACACGTCAGACCCAGAAGGAACTTAGAGTCAGTCCTCTGGTGCATGGAAAAGCTAAGTGTCTTTCTGATGGCTGTCCATCCCCACCTTGGTGGGCCCTTTCCGTGACTTCTATGAGCACCTTACTTTGTACCTACCAAGTAAGCTACTGCAATTCAGTTTATTTTTTATTGTCTTCTTCCATGTCAGTTATCTGTACTATTCCACAGTTCCTTTTCCACTAGGAAGTGGAAGTGGGAAGGGTCTAAAGCTTTACTTGAACAGAGTCAGAGCCATTACCTTTACTAAAAGGATGTTCCCAGAGTCTACTGAGTTCCTGCTGAGAATCAAGAATGAGAAATAAAACCTTTCCTAGCAGTGGCAGCAAAATCAGCACACAGCTAAGGAGAGAGTTTGAGCGTCTCATTTGAGGGTTTGTGCTACATAAGAATTGATCCCCCCCCCTTTTTTTTTCAGAGACACGGTTTCTCTGTGTAGTTTTGGTGCCTGTCCTGGATCTTGCTCTGTAGCCCAGGCTGGCCTTGAACTCACAGCCACTACTGCCTGGTGAATTGATTGCTCTTTCTGAAAGTCTTATAGAGTCTACTTTGTAAAAACAGCTTTCTGAGGTACAATTTGTATGCTGTAACTTAGCCTATTTTAGGCTGGATAGTGTGGTCTTTAATCCTAGCAGAGACAGGTGGATCTCTCTGAGTTTGAAGCCAACCTGGTCTACGTAGTGAGAACATGTCTCAAAAACAAATGAATAAATAAATAAACGAACAAGTAAATATGCTTATTTTAAGTGAACAATTCAATAATCTTAAGCAAATGTACAAAGCTGCGGAACCATTGCTACAACATGAAATAATTTTAGAACATTTCTGTCACTATTCAGTCCCTGCTACCAGGCAGCCAGTCCTCTCGCCTCAATAGGTTTGACTGGTGCAGACATAAACAGTTATATACTGTGTGCGGGTTTTGCTTTATTTCTGACTTCTTCCACTTATATGATGTGTTCAGAATTCATCCGTGATAGTCTGCTGTGTGGTGGGCCACATTTTCTTTATTGATGGTCAGTTGCCAGACATTTGAGTTGTTTCTTTTTTGACTATTATGAATGAACAAAGCTGCCATGAACATTTCTATGGAATGCTTTGTGTGGACAGATGTTACTCCTCTTGGTGGGTTCTCAGAAGTGATATTGCTGGACTGTATCATTCATCTGTGCTTTGTGTTGTATGGCACTGCTGTGTTGTTGTTCAGAATGGCTGTACCATTGTACATTTCCACCACGAGCATACAGGTTTCCTGTTTCTCCACATCCTTGTTAACATTTGTTAGTACCCGTATTTTGATTATATATATGCTTCTATTTTTATGTCTGTGTACATGTATGTGTGTAGGTTCACATGCCTATGTATGTTTGTGTAGAGTATGTTCATATGTGTGGATGCATGTGCCTTTGTGTGTGTATGGAGTATATTCATGTGTGTGGATCCATATGCCTGTGTTATGTATATATGGAGTATGTTCATGTGTGGGGCTGTGTGTGTGTGTGTGTGTGTGTGTGTGTGTGTGTGTGTAGGCAGGCCAGAGGGTGTTCTTCTTGGGGTGCCATCCAACTTATTAGTTGTTGGGGGTTTTTTTGTTTGTTTTTTTGTTTTTTGAGACAGAATCTCCCTATGCAGCCCTGGCTGTCCTGGGACTCTTAAAAATACTTTTGCCTCTGCCTCCAGAGTACTGGGATTAAAGGCATGTGCCAACACACCTGGCCCACCTTCATTTTTGAAACACTGTCTATTGTTTGGCCAGCGAGCTCCCGTGTTCCAGGAGTCATCACCTCCTTAATGCTGGGATTACAAGCATGCTACCGTGTCCTGGTTATTTATGTGGGTTCTGGGTATCTAATTTAGGTCCTTGTGTTTACAAGGCAAGCATTTTATTGACTGATCCATCTCCCCAGACCAGTTCCTACTTTTTGAAGAGCATGCATATGTGAATGTGTTTGTTTGTGTACATGCACATATATGTGTGCATGTTTATGGGGACCAGAAGTCGACATCAGGATCTTCCTCTGTTGCTCTTCTTATTTTTTTGAGGCAGGGTCTCTCATTGAACCTGGGGTTGGCCCAATTTTGCTAAGCTGGCTGGCTAGTGAACTCCTGGGATCTTCCTGTCTCTGCTTCTCCAGTGCTGAGTTTACAGGTGCATTCTGTTGCACCTAGGTCTTGGCTTTTGTTTCTGAGACAGAGTTTCATTATGTAGCCCTGACTGGTCTAAAACATGCTGTATAGACTGGGCCAACCTCAAATTCACAGACATCTACATGCCCCTACCTTCAGATGGGTGGGATTAAAGATGTGCACCACCATGTCTGGCAGTCCTTATTTCTGACCTTTGATGAAAGAATAATGAAGAAACTTTGGATGCTTTCTGGGAAGCCGTTTTCAAGCTGTGGGTTGTGACCCCTTTGGGGGTCACATATCAAATATTCTGCATATTAGATATTTACATTATGATTCATAACAGCAAAATTACAGTTATGAAGTAGCAATGAAATAATTTTATGGTTGGGGTCACCACAACATGAGGAACTGTATTAAAAGTTCGCAGCATTAGGAGAGTTGAGAACCAGTGGATTAAAGGAAATCTTTAAATTGTACCCAAAGAGTATTGATTTTTAAAAATTATTTCTAATATTATGTCTTAAGAACTTATATCAAAACAGCTGAATCCTTTTGTTTTTTAAATTAAAAAGAAAATAGGCCAGGCAATCTTTACTTTTTCAAATGTATTATGATGTATTGTATGCTGTATTTAAGGCCATTTGTTTTTCTTTTGCTATGATGCTTAAGTTTATTTCTGGGGGTCATTTTTTTTAATGACTTGGATTTTTAGTGTTTTTTTGGCAATTGTAGGGGCTCTTTACAGATTCAGATTAGCTGTTTATTTATAATGTGAGCTGCAAATATCTCCCCAGTTTGTCTTTGCTTTATAAAATTTTTATATTTAAAGTACATGAATAATGAATCTTCTTGTGATTCTGGTTTTTGAATTATTAGTTAGAAAGGACTTCTGTGGTGGTATTGTGTTCCCCAAAATATTGTGTACCTTAATAAACTTATCTGGGGTCAGAGACGGAACAGCCACAATATTAAACAGAGGTTAGGCAGTGGTAGCACACGCCTTTAATCCTAGCATTCCAGAGGCAGAAATCCATGTGTTCAAGGATACAGCCAAGTATGGTGACTCACGCCTTTAATCCCAGAAAGCAAGCCTTCAATCCCAGGGAGTGGTGGTAGAAAGCAGAAAGGTATATAAGGCGTGAGGACCAGAAACTCTAGGCATTTGGCCTGGTTAAGCATTTGGCCTGGAGAAGCATTTGGCCTGGTTAAGCTTCAGGCTTTCAAACAGCAGTTCAGCTGAGACCCATTCTGGATGAGGACTCAAAGGCCTCCAGTCTGAAGAAACAAGACCAGCTGAGGATCCAGTGAGGCGAGGTAGCTGTGGCTTATTCTGTCTCTCTGACCATCCAGCATTTCACACCAATAACTGGCCCCAGGTTTGATTTTATTAAAAAGAACTTTTAAGATTCATGCTACAGACTTCTGTACCACAGTTATAAAAACAGATTCACATAGGTTATGTTCTAGAATTTTCTTTTTTGTTTAGTCTAGAATTTTTATGGTTTTATGAGTTGTACCTATGATCAGGGCTGGAGAGATGACTTAGTGGTTAAGAATACTTTTTGCTCTTGTAGAGGACCTGGGTTTGATTCCAAACACTTAGATGGTGCCTCACAGCCATCCATAACTCCAGTTTGAGGGAAGCCTTCTTACTTGTGCAGGCACCAGGCGTACATGTGGTACACACACATACGTGCAGGCAAAGAATTTGTACACATAAAATATTAATTTAAAAATAAAATATTTGATCTAGAAGCAACTTTTGCCAATGCATGAGATAATGAGTTCAGTTTTTTCAGATAGGAAACCTTCATTTATGATGTAGCCCTTTTCCCTACTTGGTGTTGAAGCGTGTGTCATTTATAATTTTTCCCTTTGAAATGAGTGATTATGGAATGTCAACTTGTCCCACTGATATCTTCGCATTGTGTTTTTATTTTTTATTTATTTAATTATTTTGTATTGAGAGAGAGGTGTTGGTGTGGGCATGTATACTATGTGAGCATGTATACCATTGTGTGCATCTGGAGGTCAGAGGACAATTTTTGGGAGTCTGTTCTTCCACCATGTGATCCCCCATGTCAAACACAGGATTAAACTCAGGTCATTGGGCTTGGCAGCAGGTGCCTTTGCCACTGAACCATCTCAACAGCCTGGAATGTGATTTTTTTTTTAGAGTTTTAATTTTGTTTTATGTGTAAGGGTATATGAGTGTTCTTGCTTATATGTATGTCTGTGTACCACACACTTGCCTGGTGTCTGCATAGGCCAGAAGAGGTCATTGAAGCCCCTGGATCTGGAGTTATGAACAATTGTAAGCTGACATGTGGGTGCTGGAAATCAAACCTAGGTCCTCTGGGGGAAAAAAATAAATATTCTTAACTGCTGAGCCATCCCTCCAGCCCTGCAACTGTGTTTGCTAACATAAACAGTTAAGAATAGTAAGCTCTTTATATGAGGAATCTAAACTGTGATTTTAATCTTTTCTTTCACAGATGATATTAACCGTGTTCTTGAGCAACAATGAACAGATTTTAACAGAAGTTCCTATAACACCAGAAACCACCTGTCGAGATGTCGTAGAATTCTGCAAGGAACCTGGAGAGGGCAGTTGCCACCTGGCTGAAGTGTGGAGGGGAAGTGGTATGTTAGGCTATCCAATGGTGGCTACATACAACTCAGTATGCTCAAATGGAAACATTGCTGTGACTCCCAGTTATCTGTGGTAGAAAGGAGATGAGTAATGAAAAGAAAAACAGCTGTAGTATAGGGGAGATAAGATTCTGTAACGTGACTAGCAGGATGGCTCAGTGGTCTATATGGGTTCATGTACCACAACATGCTTGTGAGGTCAGAGGAAAACTTTCAGGAGTGAGTTCTATTATTCTATAATATAGGTTCTGTGGACTAAACTCAAATCAGGCTTGGTGGCAAGCACCTCTACCAGCTGAGCCACCTCGTTGGCCCATCAGCAACTCTTTTTAATGTTTTTGTTTGTGTGTATGTTACGTTGTATTTTATTCTGGGGATGGAACCCAGGACCTTACAAATGCTCAGTACACACTTTACCTCTGAGCTATACCTCAACTTCTAACAACTCTTCCCTTCTAATAACATCAGGAAGACAGCATGTGGTATAAATAGTAAAATCTTGTCGCTTATATTGAAAGACTTGTTAGTAAGCACGCAGAGAAAATACTCGAATATAATATGATTGCAGAATGCAGGAAATTCTGCAAAGTTTATACCCTAAAAAAGGAATTTAAACTGGGCATGTTGGTGCATGCCTGTATTCTATAACTCTAGCACTCAAGATAAAGGATGAAGACTTCAAGTACCACAGAGAGCTAGAAAGCAGTTGTGCAAATTTTAAATAGGGGATGACATTATGAAAATAATGCTTAGAGAAAAAAATACCTGGTAACTAAGGTGTGAATGGGTGTACATTGGAGACTGAGAAAATGATCAATTGGACCTTGTTGGGTTTGAAGTGATAAAAAGATAGATGTCCAAATGGAAATGCTTAAAGAACCCTTAGAGACAGTCAAGTATTATCATCATCATCATCATTAATTTGGGAGGGGGTTTGAGACAGGGTTTCTCTGTGTAGCTCTGGCTACCCTGGAACTCACTCTATAGACTAGGCTGGCCTTGAACTCAGAAATCCACCTGCCCCTGTCTTCTGAGTGCTGGGATTAAAGGCCTATACCACCACTGCCCAGCCAGTGCAAATATTTTTAAAACTCTGCTTATGGACCTGTATATATAAAAATGCCACTTTTGAAACCTAAAAATATGGTGTGAAATTTACTTTTTTAATGTTCAACTTGTATTTTTTTTTTAAATACACTCAGTTCTGAGTTAAAGCTTGAGCTAAGCACACATAGATTTCATTTCATCCAAGATAGGACCATAGCTGTCTGTTCCCTAGGTATTTATTGGTTAAGTAAGGCAGAGCTTGCCTATACATGAACAACAACAACTCCTGTCAGATGGTTCAAAAAAATAAATTATCATGTGCAGTGTGTTGTAGCTCAAAGGGTTACTTGGAGTAATTTTATTTTAAAAATAATTAACTTGGGGCTTGAGTGATGGCCCAATGGAGCATTAAATTACTTTTAAGTACAGAGGACACAGGTTTGGTTCCCAGCACACACAAACAGTGGCTCAAACCTCTATAATTCAGGTGTCAGTGGATCCAGTGCCCTCTTTTGACCTCCAAGGATACCAGGTACATATGTAGTAGTGTATGTATATATAGGCAAAGGTTCACACACATTAAATAAAAAATATTTTTTAAAATAAAATAAATGAAGAGTAAGCAATTTAAACTAAAGTATGGTGTTACCCATCTGTAATCTGAGCATTTAGAAGACTGAAGCCGGAGGATCATGGGTTCAAAGGTAACCTGAACTACAAAGTGACACACTGTCTCAACAACTAAAATAGTAATAATGATCATGATAAGAAGAAATAATAATAACAGTGATGATAACATTAAAACAAACTAAAGCACCCAATTTAGGAAGCTAGAGAAAAAAGTCTAAGGAATCAGATGGACAGGAATGAAGAAATGTGGGGATCAGTAAAACTAGAATTTATTTCTCTGATAACTAATAACAGACAGATTAAGGTTCGAGATTTAAGTATGTGAACAGTAAAAAGGCATAGATGATAAGAAAAGAAACCTACCCATAAACACAGAAGAGATTTAAGACACAATGCAGCCTATGAACTTGGCAGTGAAGTTTATATTAGATAAACTATAGGAAGAAAGTACCATAGTTCATTCCACAGATTTTTAGTAAGTACCTGATTCATACTGGGAGGAAGATTAGTCAACCAGAGCCAAGATTCACATTCCCATGGAACCTATAATCTAGCAGGAACCAAGTGATAAATTGTATAAACACCTTGAAAAGAAAATAATAGATATTGACTTTGCTCAAAATGAGTAAAGCAAGAGGGAACATAAGCATAAAATAAGTTTGCGTTGCAATTGTTTTTATCCTCCAAAGATGAGTTAAGAGTGATAGGGATGGAGACAGCAGCTCCACACTGTTGCTGTACAGTCTTAGGCGTTCGCTTATCTTTTTAAGGACTTGGATAAAATTGAATCCTTGGCTTTCAACACAGAAAAGAATTTCTGTATCAAACCGAGATGAAATTTATTACATATGCTTTAATACGGATTTTAAGCACTACAGGTTTTTTTGTTTGTTTGTTTGGGTTTTTTTTTTGTTTGTTTGGTTGGTTGGTTTTTTGTTGTTGTTGTTGTTGTTTTTTGTTTTTCAAGACAGGGTTTCTCTGTATAGTTTTGGTGCTTGTCTTGGATCTCACTCTAGACCAGGCCGGCCTCTGCCTCTCGAGTGCTGGGATTAAAGGCGTGCACCACCACTGCCCAGCTAAGTAAAGAACAGTGTTCAGAAACATGGTTCTACACTAGAGCCATGAGTGTAGTCTTCTCTGAGAATCATATTTCTTTGTCTTCATAATAGTCATGTATATGATTTGTGTGAGTTTTGAAGCTATTATCTTGTTTTGTTTTGTTGCCTTTTTGAGACAGGGTCTCTATGTAACCCAGGTTAGCCTGGAACTCAATATAGATCTTCCTGCCTCTACCTCCTGAGTTCTGGGATTAAAGACATGTGCCACCATACATTGTCTGATGCTATTATCTTAAAAAGGTTGCTAGGAAACCTGAGTGAGATCACTATACAGTACCTGAGGAGCATTTGACAGGATTATAGTTGATGTGGTTAAGCTCTTGGTCACTGGGAGCAGGAAGATAGGCTGTCTTTAATGTAACAAAGGTAGTAATCTTGAGATTTCCAGAAAATGTCCAAAGAGGAGTAAGACTCCTAGAGTCATATACATTCAGGTCTTAAGCCTGATTTGTTGTCATTTTAACATGAACTTGTATGGAAAAATACCATCTCTGTGTTGGCACCCTTCACAGCAGATGTTCATTTGCTGTAATTCTTGCTTCTTAGCTGGTGAAGGGCTTCAACTAGACTCTGGGGTAGGAAGCTCCTTTCCCTTTCACATCCCTGTAATTTTCCCTGTCTTTCATACTTTCAAAGAATAATTCATCCCCAGTTGATATAAGAAAAGTCAAATAGGAAAAGAAATGACCACTTAGTTCATTTTATGAGACAAGTATAATTTCTTTTTTGTTTTGTTTTGTTTTGTTTTTCGAGACAGGGTTTCTCTGTGTAGCTTTGCACCTTTCCTGGAGCTCACTTTGTAGACCAGGCTGGCCTCGAATTCACAGAGATCCGCCTGCCTCTGCCTCCCGAGTGCTGGGATTAAAGGCGTGCGCCACCAACGCCCGGCTGAGACAAGTATAATTTCTACACCAAAAACTGAACAGGAAAAGTGTAGGCTAATCTTAGCTTGAGTGTTTTAAGACAGCATCTCATGTAGCCCAGACAGGCTTCAAACTCCCTGTGCAGCAGAGAATGACCTTGAACTTGTGCTCTTCCTTCACTTGATTGCTGGAGTCGCAGACATGTGCTGCCTGTGCAGTATAGGACAGAACCCAGGGCTTCCCACCAGGGAGGCAAACATTCTACTGGCTGAGCTACATCTCCAGCCCCCTTAGTTTGAACAAAGATGAGAAAATCCTAAATAAAATACCAGCTAATCATTTCAGCTGAAAGTTAAAAAAAATGTGTGACATTATAAACATCTGTTTATAGAGGAGAATGCACTTGGTCCAAGTGAGACCTGTCTATCAGCTGCATTGAAGATCAGTGTTACCATTTAATTACCAGTTGAGTAGAATGCATTTTCCCCAATTCAATAAATGATTCCTTTCAAAAAGCCTGCAGTAAAGCTCACAATTGGCTCTGAACTGTAGAAGTGCACACCTGTTAGCAGCAAGAGGAAGAAGAGGTATACACCTTAGTCTCCACCACCCCCCCCAAAGCATGCAGCCTATTAGAACATCAGACAAACCCAAATTAGGATCATCCTACAAAATACCTGTCCAGTTCTCAGAATTGTCGTAGTCATAAAAAATAAGGACTAGCCGGGCGGTGGTGGCGCACGCCTTTAATCCCAGCACTCGGGAGGCAGAGGCAGGCAGATCTCTGTGAGTTCGAGGCCAGCCTGGGCTACCAA
>CABHPR010126333.1:15689-25820 GCA_902168415.1 Peromyscus melanophrys | reverse complement strand
AAATAAATAAATAAATAAATAAATAAATAAATAAATAAATAAATAAATAAGGACTAAGAAACTGTTACAGGCCAGAGGAGGCCAGGGAGTTAAAGCAATTAAATAGACTTTTGTGGATGAAATCCTGGGACAGAAAGGGGGCATTAGGGAAAAGTTGGTGAAATCCAAATAAAGCCTGTAATCTTAAGAGTGGCCTGCCAGTGTAAACTGTTTGGTTTTGATAACTATACATTAGAGAGACTCAGGTAAGGGTATATAGTACTGTCTTGGCAATTTTTCTACTAGAGTGAAATAAAAAAATTTTGGAGACAGTATCTCAGCTTGCCTGAGACATCCTAGCCTTAAAGACTGGCTTCAAACATGCCATTCTCCTGCCTCTCCCAAATGGAATTACAGACATGCCACATGCCCATTTTTCTAATAGTCTAAAATTATTAATATTTCAGAATAAAACATTTTTAAGAGATGTGATGTGGGAACTGGAGAGATTGCTCAGTACTCAAGACTGCTTGCTGCTTTTGCAGAGGACCAGAGTTCAATTCCTAGCACCCAAGTTAGTCTGCTCGCAACTTCCTTTTAACTCTAGCTCTAGGGGATCTTGCACCCTCTCTGGCCTCAGTGGGTGCCTAAATACACCTATACATACCTACACATTCACATTTTAATAATTAAAAAATAGATAGTATGTGTGTGAAACAGAAAATCTAGGTTGTATGAATATGAGCTCAGTGCTATAGTACTTGCCTAGAATGTGTGAGGCCCCAAGTTCAGTCCAAAAAACTGAGCTGTAGAGAAATAAATTGCACTGCTTATGGCCTATATGGTGAGACCTAGAAGCAATATTGAAGACAAAGGGTTTGTGAAAACAGAAAAATGCATAGTCAAGTTCATGGGCACTGTCTTAGTCACTGTTCTATAACTGTGAAGAGACTCCATGACCAAGGCAACTCTTACAAAGAAAGCATTGAATTGGGACTTGCTTACAGAGGCTTAGTCCATTTATTATCATGGCAGGAAGCATGGCGCAGGAGCAGTAGCTGAAAACTACATCCTTAACTTTAGGCAGAGAGAGATAGAAACAGAGGCTTTTGGACATTCAAAACCCACCCCCAGTGACACACCTCCTCCAACAAGGCCATACCTGTATGAGCCTATGGGGCTTTTTTTTTTTTAAGCAGGGTTTCTCTGCGTAGCTCTGACTGTCCTGAAGCTCACTCTGTAGATCAGGCCGGCCTCAAACTCAGAGATCCTCCTGCCTCTGCCTCCCGAGTGCTGGGATTAAGATGTGCACCACGGCGCATGCCTTTAATCCCAGCACTTGGGAGACAGAGCCAGGCGGATCTCTGTGAGTTCGAGGCCAGCCTGGGCTACCAAGTGAGTTCCAGGAGAGGCGCAAAGCTACACAGAGAAACCCTGTCTCGAAAAACTGGAAAAAACAAAAAAAAAAGATGTGCACCACCATGTTCAGCTATGGGGCTATTATTCAAACTACCACAGACAGAAAACTCAGTACACAAAGGTATGAGGTTTCCCAAAATGTATATATAAGTAAATAGGGCTTTAGGCAAAAATCTACCTTTTGAAAAGAGATGTTAACAAGTTGCTAATAAAACACATGTGAGAGCATAGGGTCAAGAAATGTAAGATGGTTTTTTGAAACTCCGTTTTGTGGTGAGAATTGAATTACTAGGTTTGCTGTCCTACTGTACAGCACTAATAATACTTGTTATTATTATTGTTATTATTATAATAAGTGATCCTAGGACAATTGATTATTCAAGTAGGAAAAAGTAAAGCCAGATCTTTATTCCGTATATAAAAATAAATCCACTAAGATCAATACTTTAAAATGCTTTAAAATTTTTAGAAAGAACATAAGATAATCTGTTTTTTTTTTTAATCTTGTAAAAAAGAATGCATTATTGTATAAAAAAACTCAAAACTAGCTAGGCACAGTGGCACACACTTGTAGCCCTAGCTACTCAGGCCAAGGCAGAGGATGGGATGAGGGATGGGGACGTCTCTTGAACCTATAAGTTCAAGACTAGTCTGGGCAACATGGGAGATCCTGTCTCAGAAAAAGAAAACAAAATAAAAAAAAAATGTGAACTAAAATTGGAAAAGACTTATATGTACTTACATTTTCATTTAAAAAATTTTTTTTGTTTTCATTTTTCAAGGCAGGGTTTCCTCTGTGTAACCCTGGTTGTCCTGGAACTCACTCTGAAGACCAGGCTGGCTTCAAACTCAGAGATCCACCTGTCTCTGCCTCCTGAGTTCTGGAATAAAGTCACGCACCACTATGCCCGGCTATTTTTTTATTCTTACTTATATGTACTTCTGTGTCTGTACATGGGTTTGTACACATGAATGTAGTACCCAGTGAGGCCAGAAGATGGACGTTGGTTCACCTGGAGCTGGAATTAGAAACAGTTGTGAGCAACCCAACTGGGAACCAAACTCTAGTTAAAAAAAGATACCAACAAAATTACAAGTCTGTCATTATTAGTACACACAGCCAGCCTAGAACTAGTGACCTGAATATCAAGAACTTCAGTCCCAGTCCTAGGAGTGCAGAGACGGGAGGAAGGCAGATGGGGAAGATTGGTGTGGGTTTAAGACCATCCTGGTCACACATGGGACCATCCAAGGCTGTTTGTCCCAATAGAAAGAAAACAGTGAGACCCTGTTTCAGACAGACAAAAACAAAACAAAACAAACCACAAATGGGCAAAGCCTGGTGTAATAGTTTGTGCTTGTGATCCCAGGGCTGAGGTGGTGGACTGCAGGGGGCCGTGGGAATGTACAGCAGTGACAACTAGTATTTAACATGCTTTCTGATGGTAATTTTCTCTTTTACTTCATCTTAAAAATGGTCTCTGACTCTTTCTGTCTCCACACAGCTACATATCTCCACACTGCTACATTCTATACTTACAGCTACATATCGTTCTTTTTTTTTGGTTTTTTGAGACAGGGTTTCTCTGTGTAGCTTTGCACCTTTCCTGGATCTCGCTCTGTAGCCCAGGCTGGCCTCAAACTCACAAAGATCCACCTGCCTCTGCCTCCCAAGTGCTGGGATTAAAGGTGTGCGCCACCACCGCCCGGCCACATCTGTCTTTTACATACATTTCTACATATCTTTTCTATACAGCTTCATCTTCCTTCCCTCCACACAGTTACAAATCTCCACAGCCACAGCTAAAACCGCATTTACATAGCTCTCTTACCATACAGCACTTTACACAGTTCCTAGGCACAGCTCCTCTATATAGCAGCAGCTCTTTCTTTCTCTCTCTCTCTCTCTCTCTCCCTCCCTCCCTCCCTCCCTCCCTCCCTTCCTTCCTTCCTTCCTTCCTTTCTTTTTTTTTTTTTTTTTTTTTGAAACAGGGTTTCTCTGTGTTTTTTGGTGCCTGTCCTGGATCTCACTCTGTAGACCAGGCTGGCCTCGAATTCACAGAGATCCGCCTGGCTCTGCCTCCAAAGTCCAGTGATTAAAAGCATGCGCCGCCGCCGCCGCTGCTGCTGCCACCACCACCACCACCCATCCTGACCCCACCCCACAACCCCACCCCGGGCAGCAGCAGCTCTTTCACACAGCGCGAGCGCGCGCACACACACACACACACACACACACACACTCACATTCTGCAGCAGCTCTCACATAGCTCTGTGCAGCCATCTCTATCCACACCACTGCTGCTCATTCTGTCTTAGCCAAACTGGACAATTATACATTACATTTTCAGGGCCTGACCCATTCTCATAACACATGAAGTCACAGTTTTTCTCAGGCTAGTAAGGTCACAAAGACCAGCCAGTGAGTAAACGCTTGGCCTTGGACATAACTTTTTCCCAGACAGAGAATGACATTGAAATTCAGGACTTAACACTAACAGTAGCAGGCTGAACCTTGAGTGTTCAGGGTAGGTGCAGAAAGAGCTGCTGCAGGAAGTTACATCTCAATGTAAACAGCCTGGCCCTGATTCAGCAACAAACAACACCTGGGAGTTAGTCTTTGCGTATCTTCTGCAGGGGCAGCTTAGTCTGTTTTGAGTTTGTTCTGACGTCTAAAATTAGCCGTCTGTGAGACTGAGAACACTGCTACTTTCCTGTGACAGTAAAGAATAGTCTGGTATTAGTTCTGTTCATCAGGATTACACAGCTTAAACAGAAACCATCTTCCTGACCATCCACAGCTAAATATGTGCCCAATAAATGTAAAACACATCACCAAAGGGCTGTGGAAAGAACCCCACAGCTGTTTTTTGTTGTTCAAATCTTAGATGATCTTATTAATAGAAAACCCAGAGCCAAATATTGGGGTGAAAGCTAAAAGATCAGAGAAGCAGAACAAGCCACAGCCACTACCTATTACCTCACCAACTCCATGAATCCTCTGACTGAAATCCTCTGAGTCTTCACCCAAAAGAATCTCAGCTGAGCTGCTTTAGTTCCTCTTTCCTCACGCCTTATATACCTTTCTCCGCCCAGCCATGTCACTTCCTGGGGTTAAAAGCGTGTGTGCTTCCCAGTACTGGGATTAAAGGTGTGTGCCACCACTACCTGGCTCTGTTTCCAGTTTGGCCTTGAACTCACAGAGATCCAGACAGATTTCTGCCTCCCAAGTGATAGGATTAAGGGTGTGTGCCACCACTGTCTGGCCTCTGTGTAATCTAGTGGCTGGCTCTGTCCTCCGATCCCCAGGCAAGTTTATTAGGGTACACGATATATCACTACAGTTCTTATTAGGCATAGCAGTGGCACCTGAGAAAGCTATAGACAGAAAACAACCAGTTGTTACAGTCAATAACCCCATGGCTTTGCCTTTGCATGTGTCTGGTGGGTTGACCTGTTAAACACTAGTTGTCACTGCTGTACATTCCCACATCCCCCTGCAGTGGACACAGGTCCCTGGATCACTGGCTGACTAACCTAGCCTTTTGGGTAAACTCTAGGCTAAGGAGAGGCTCTATCTCAAAATAATAATAATAATAATAATAATAATAATAATAATAATAATAATAAGAAGAAGAAGAAGAAGAAGAAGAAGAAGAAGAAGTAGTAGTAGTAGTAGTAGTAGTAGTAGTCCAGTGCCCAGAGAATGACACCCAAGGTTGTCCTCTAGGCTACACACACATGCGTGCACACAGTAGTAGCCTAGCATATGTGAGGCTCTGGGTTCAGTCTTCAGTACTGCAGAAATAATAATCTCAGCACTCAGAAGGCAGAGGCAGGCAGATTTCTTGTTTTGTTTTTGTTTTTTTGAGATGGTTTCGCTGGGTAGCCTTGGCTGTCCTGGTACTCTATCTGTAGACCAGGCTGGCCTTGAACTCGTAGAGATCTGCCTGACTCTGCCTCCTGAGTGCTGGGATTAAAGGTATGTGTCAGTCACTGCTGCTGCTGCCGCCACCACCCAGCTTGGGGCAGGCAGATTTACTTAGTGAGTTTCAGGCCAGCCAAAGCTACATGGTGAGATCCTGTCTCTAAGTAAATGAGTAGATAGGTAGGTAGGTAGGTAGGTAAAACGTAAAAATCCAAAGAGCCAGAAAATGTATACTTAGTCTTTGTGTTTTAGGAAGTAAGAGTTCATTGCTTTTATTGTCGTTTGCTTTTTAGTTGTCTCAGAAGTACCTGAAATAGTCCACAGAGAAGGGAAGTGGACACATTATAAACAGGAAAATGCAACAGCCACGTTAGTGTTCTTTATCAGTCAAGGGATTGGTAAAAGAACATTCTGTTAATAAGGTTTGCTTCTTAAAAAAATATTTGAGGGGCTGGAAAGATGACTTAGCAGTAAAGAGCACTGACTACTCTTCAAGAGGACCCAGTTCAGTTCCCAGCACCCACATGGTGGATCACAACTGCCAGTAACTCCAGTTCCAGGAGATCTGATGCCCTCACCTGGCCTCTGAGAGCATGCACATGTGGTGCACAAACATACATGCAGGCAAAACACTTACAAATAAAATAAATCCATCTAGTATTCTAAAAAATATTTGAAGTAGAATTTAAACTGCCAGCACTTAGAGAGACCAGCATGTACCAAATTAATAATCTGCCTGTCTCTGCAGGAAGTGCTGTGGTGGACCTTTGGACAGCCATTGCCATGTGTAATGTTTTAATAAATAAAATATAGCTAGTTTGTGTCATTTCTTTGAAGGATGCAGGGTATACTGCTTTGTGATAAGTAACTATCTTTACAGACGTGTTTCCATTGTTCCCTAGTGGACATTGGGAATTTACTCTGGCATTTACCACTGTGTTTCTATGTTGCCTCATTGTTTTTCATTTCTCCTTCATTCTACTTTGGTTCATTAAAGGAAAATGTGGAGCTTGTACTGTTCTTGAATTCTTGTGTGTGTGTGTGTGTGTGTGTGTGTGTGTGTGTGTGTGTGTGTGTGGGGGGGGGGGGGGGGGGAGGTGTGCATACGTACTTTGACTGGTGTTAATGATTTTGTTTCTGGAGTAAACTGTAGTCTTTCTCCTAGAACGCCCCATCCCCTATGACCACATGATGTATGAGCACCTGCAGAAGTGGGGGCCTCGCAGGGAAGAAGTCAAATTCTTTCTTCGACATGAGGACTCTCCAGCTGAGAGCAGTGAACAAGGTAGATAAATGTTTTCTTCTTCATGAACTTGTTAACTTTTATCATACTAGTTAATTTTAGAAAAATTTATTCACACATTTTCTTCTTTCACTCAAAATTGTATTCCATGTGGCTTTGACCTCTGCAATTGCAGATTTGAGTATGTCGCAACCTGTAGGCACAGGCTGTTGCTTTCTTTCGGGACAACAAGCTGGTAAGATAATGTATTCAAATATGATAATGTGTAAACATGCAATATATGAAGAGATTAATTTTAATAAATATCACATAAGTCAAACATTTAGATTTTAAAATGAAACCTTGAAATAATAAAGGAAAAGGCTATGAAAAAAATTTCCGATTTTAGAGTGGATCAAGTCTTTCTCATTGTAATATCATACTATAAAAGACAAGACCAGTAGGTGTGCTATTTAAAACAAAACCAAAGCCAGGCATGGTGGTAGACACATTTAATCCCAGCATTCAGAAAGCGAAGACAGGTAGATCTCTGAGCTCCAGGCCAGCCAATGCTACATAGTGAGTTCCTGTCTTAAAAACAAAAAGAAACAACAAAAAAGAAAAAAGAAAGAAAAAGAAAAACTGATGCCTGTAAGCATCCTGACAACATGGATAACTCACATGGGTGAGTATATTTTTATTTCCAAGTAAAAAGTCTTAGAAATTTATAGAAAAGTGTTTGGCTGGGCAGTGGTGGTACACGACTTTAATCCCAGCACTCAGACGAATCTCTGTGAGTTCTAGGCCAGCCTGGTCTACAGAGCGAGATCCAGGATATCCACCAAAACTACACAGAGAAACCCTGTCTTGAAAAAACAAAACAAAACAAAACAAAACAAAACAAAAATAAAAATATATATATATATATATTTTTAAAAAGTTATAAAAAAAGTGTTTGATAGAAAAGCAAGAGACCCTGCCTCAAAATAAATAAATAAATAAGAAAGAAAGAAAGAAAGAAAGAAAGAAAGAAAGAAAGAAAGAAAGAAAGAAAAGTACAAAGCTAGGCCAGAGAGAAATGACTCACCAGTTAAGAGTCCTAGCTGCTCTTGTAGGGGACCTGAGTTTGATTCTGAGCATCCAGATAGTAGTTTACAGCTATCTCTAACTCCAGTTCAAGGGAATCTGAGCCACCTTCTGACCTCCTTGGGCATGAAGCACATACAAGATATTCATACATCCATGCAGGCAAGACACATAAAATGAATAAACCTTAATAAAATAAAAAAGCACAAAACCTTATTTTTTCAATGTACTAACTTTTTCTTTTTTTTTATTTTTTAAATTACACTCATGATATTAATCACATTTGTGGTATTCATAGATTACATTCGCAGTATTCATTCAATTATATATATATATATTTTTTTTTTTTTTAATTTTAAATGCCGAATGTCATTTATTGAAGGAGAGGAGGTCTTAAGTACAGGTTTACAGCACAATGGGAGGACCCCGGAGGGCAGAAGTTCGCTACTGATGTTTTACCATCTTGCTTCTAATCTGTTAACGCCCATTATTCAGGATACACAGACAAGGAACTTCTCTTAAGCATTCAGGAGGGTGGAACCTGGCAGGGAATTAGCATAGGGAGGATATCAAGGTCAAGGTGTCCAAGCAAGGCAGCAGTTACCCAAAACGGGGGGGGGGGGAGGCCCTGCAGGTCCCCCTTTTATTAAACAATGAGCTTCTGACTTGGGTTGCGTGGACGTCAGCGGGTCACCTTCCCTGTCATGGAGACGCCTGCCCAGGCCACACAGGTGCTCTGTCTTAGGTTGGTGAGCACAAAGCCTTTTAACCCAGCAGTCTTCTGTAGAAGGTCTACACTCCATCTGTTACTGGACCTATACAAAATAGGTGCACACAGTGTGACTCTTTATCTACTACTGATAGGAACACTGTACATGCCCATAGGGGATATCCACACGGTGGAGGGCTCTGCAGCCTTAAGTACAGAAAAAGTTCTGTGCCCTGGCCTGGAAGTGTGTCCAGTAGAGGAAGCGTGATGCCACACAGTGCTCACACCATACCGGAGCTGCCTTTGGTGCGGCTCAGACAACAGTGACTGCACTAATGCACACGCTTTATGTGTGGAGCAGCCTTGAAAGGACATGTGAGGAACGGGACACGTTAGCCTGGGCAGAAGAGAGTGGGGTGGCTGCAGGACAGGAAGAAGGTGCTGTTAATTGAAGACCTGTAGCAGGTTTTCCTTTGGGCCACCGACCAGCTCCCGGATCATGACAGGGAGACTTATTATCAATGCTCAGCCTTATCTTATGCTTTTCCCACTAGCTCTTATAACTTAATTTGACTTGTTTCTCTCTTCATCTACATTTTGCCTCAGGCCTTTTTACGTTTCTTTCTTTCTTTCTTTCTTTCTTTCTTTCTTTCTTTCTTTCTTTCTCTCTCTTTCTCTCTTTCTCTCTCCCTTCCTTCCTTCCTTCCTTTCTTTCTTTCTTTCTTTCTTTCTTTCTTTCTTTCTTTCTTTCTTTTTTTTTTTTTTTTTTTTTTGTTCAAGACAGGGTTTCTCTGTGTAAACAACCCTGGCTGTCCTTGAACTCACTTTGTAGACTAGGCTGGCCTTGTACTCACAGAGATCCACCTGCCTCTGCCTCTCTAGTGCTGGGATTAAAGGTGTGCACCACCACACCTAGTGGCTTTTTACCTTTCTTTCATTCTGTATGTCCCTACTTTCACTGCTCCTCTGTGTCTGACTGGCCACATGCATCTCCCTCTCTTTCTCCCTGGTTCATGTCTTTCTGTGCCTAAATTCCTCCTTCTACTCATTCTCTCTATCCACTGTCCCTGCCTATATCCCTCCTACTGCCTAGCTATTGGCTGTTCAGCTTTTTATTAGACCAATCAGGTGCCTTAGGCAGGCTAGGTGAAACAAATATAACCCATCTTTACATAATTAAACAAATGCAGCATAAACAAATGTAACACATCTTTATATAAAGTAATATTCTGCAACATAAACAAATGTATCACATCTTTACATAGTTACAAAATACTCCACAACATAAACCTTTCTGTTTCTTTTGAATTTTGAACTGTAGAAACATACACCTGTTTTTTAAGCCTAATTTTGCAGAAAATAAGGGATTTTTTTTCCTGATACATAAACACTGTAGAGTCAAAAGATTTTTATTGTATTATAATGAGTATAGATGACTTTTGGTATTAATTATAAAATAAACTCAAAAGCTGGGTGGTGGTGGCGGCGGCGGCGGCGGCGGCGGCGGCGGCGGCACACGCCTTTAATCCCAGCACTCAAGAGGCAGAGCCAGGTGGATCTCTGTGAGTTTGAGGCCAGCCTGGTCTATAGAGCGAGATCCAGCACAGGCTCCAAAGCTATACAGAGAAACCCTGTCTCAAAAAACAAAACAAATTAAAAAAAAAAAAAAAAAAAACCTCAAAAGGAGGTAATTTTGTAAAGAAGGATTTCTTTGCTGCAAGTTACCCTCCTTTATTTGTTCGTGTGTGTGTGTGTGTGTGTGTGTGTGTGTGTGTGTGTGTGTGTGTG
>CABHPR010126333.1:0-15679 GCA_902168415.1 Peromyscus melanophrys | reverse complement strand
TGTGTGTGTGTGTGTGTGTGTGTGTGTGTGTGTGTGTGTGTGTGTGTATTGACACGGGTTCTCTCTGTTGGCCCCTCTGGCCTCCCAAGTGCTTGGATTAAAGGCATGTGCCACCATGCCTGGCTGCCCTTCTTTATTTGTATTATCTATTAAAGAGAATTGTTCCTGCTAGCCGAGCTTGTACTTGCTATAAAATCATCTTTCTTTTTTCTTTCCTGTTCTTGTTTTTTGAGACAAGGTCTCACTTTGTAAACTTGGCCGGCCTGGGACTCAATATATAGACCAGGCTGGCCTCAAACTCATAAAGATCTGCCTACCTCTGCTTCTGAGTGTTGAGATTAAAGGTGTGTACCACCATACCTGGCAATTAAAGCACAGTTTGTTTTTAAATTTATTTTATTTTATGTATATGGATGTTTGGCCTGCATGTGTGTCCATGCACCACATACATGCCTCATACCTGAATATCTGTCTGTGCACCACTTATGTGCCTGGTGCCTTCATGTGTGTGTGTGCACCACATGCATACCTGGTGCCATCAGAACCAGGAGAGTGTCAGATTCCCTGGGACTTGTAGTTACAGAAGGTTGTAAGCCACCATGAGGGTACTGGGGAATTGAACCCTGGGCCTCCAGAAGAGCAGCCAGTGCTCATAACCATAGAGCCATCTCTCCATCCCCCATTTAAAACACTTTAGAAAGCAAGTCAATTTCATGCTTGACTATAAATTTCATGTTTGAGGTGTGTGTGTGTGTAAATTAAAATACAAGAAGGAATACATGAAAAGACTGATTGCAAAACATTTTTAACTGTACTGAGTCTGAGTCTGATATTTTACATTTATACTCAATAAATATGCAAAAAAGTGGAAAAATTGAAGGCTTGGTAATTGTATTTGTTATTTTTCTCATTTCTGTGGGAAAAAAAAATAACTGAGAGCAAAAGAGAAG
This sequence comes from Peromyscus melanophrys, assembly GCA_902168415.1. Lineage (NCBI taxonomy): Eukaryota > Metazoa > Chordata > Mammalia > Rodentia > Cricetidae > Peromyscus > Peromyscus melanophrys. The sequence goes on along the minus strand of CABHPR010126333.1, from coordinate 14,729 downwards.
GCTCAGCAGTTACAAGTGCTTTCTCCTCTTCCAGAGGACATGAGTTCAGTCCCCAGCACAAAGATCAGGCGGCCCACAGCCAGTAGAAACTCCAGCTCCAGGGGATCAAATACTCTCTTCTAGCCTATGTGGGCAAGTGCGCATGCGTGCGTGTGCAAATAAGAAATAAAACATTTTTTAAAGGCAAAGAAAAATCTTCTGGGGGCTGGAGAGACATCTTAGTGGTTAAGAGCACATACTGCTTTTACGGAGGACCTGAGTTCAGTTCCCAGCACCCAGCTAACAGCTGTGTGTAACTCCAGTTCCAGGGCATCCAGTGCCCTCTTAGGGCTTGGATGGGTACTGCCCTTATGTGCATAAACCCACATACAGACACACAGACATGCAATTAAAAATGAAGAGTGGTTGTGGGGACACCTGCAGGAGGGTCTCTGTGAGTCTACACAGCAAGTTCCAGGACAGCCAAGGCCATACGGCAAGACCTTATGTAAAAAAACAATAATAATGATGATGATAGTAGTTCTTTTTAAAAACTGGAAATAATTAAGTTCAGTACTCACGTATGAAACTCAAATTTAAGTAGAAGAAAATGTAGGAAAAAATAATTGACAAAGTCTCTTTTGGTTCACAGTTTAAGTAGTCATACTATCCATCATAGTGGGAAAGGCATGGTAGGAAGGCTGCTCTGGCAGGAAGCAGAGCATGAACTCTCCCACTCTTTTTAGTCAGTCCAGAACCCAAGCCCATGGCCCAGTAGTACACACCTTCAGGGTTTGTCTTCCCACCTTAGTTAAACCTTTCTGGAAACCCCCTTCATAGGCACACACTGGTGTTTTCACGGTGTTTCTAACTCCAGTTAACAGTGTGGATGAGCCATCACAGTAAGTTTGATCTCATCTCTTTAGGTGGCCGTCAGACCCAAGAGCAGAGAGCTCAGAGAAATGTAATAAATGTTCCTGGAGAAAAACGCACTGAAAATGGGGTAAGTCATGTGAACTAAATTGATTTTTTTTTTTCTATGCTTGAGTAACTGGTCACATCCAGGGTAGAGCGGTGGTTCTCAACCTGTGGGTCTCATATAGATACTTACATTATGATTCATAACAGTAACAAAATTTATAGTTATGAAGCAGCAATGAAAATAATCTTATGGTTGGGGGTCACTACAACATGAGGAACTGTATCAAAGGGTCGCAACGTTAGGAAGGGTGAGAACCACTGCTGTAGAGGCCAGAGGACAATTGCAGTATTTTCTCTCAAGACCTGTCCACCTTGTTTTTTGAGATGGGATCTACCTGGCCTGTAACTTTTCAAGTAGGCTGGGCTGACTGGTCAGTAAGCACAGGAGTCTGCCTCCCAGCACTGAAACAAAGAACTGACCAGACAGGCTGGTTTCATTTCTTCAGTGTTGATGCTGTGATCATTCTGTCAGGATTGAAGAACAAAGTGGGTGGAGGGTGAGCATGTGCGAGCATTGGCAATGAGCACTCTGTGTAGCTCTGGAGAGTAGGTTACGTGTTATGGCCAAGGAGACATGGAAGGCCCCTTTTTAGGAATGCTGGTACGCTGGAAAGGACAAGTAGACAGGGAAATTTTCAACCTGGTCTTTTGTTTGGAAATTTTAGTAATGACTTTTCCAAATAATTATAAGACTAGAGGATTAGTTTAGTTCTTTCTCACTCTGCAGCTAACTAGACATTTAACCTTGGGTAAGTGTTTGGCCTAGTTAGATGCTGGTAAGAATGTGGGGTCTGGCCAGGTGGCCAGGTGGCGGTGGTCTACAGAGCAAGATCCAGGACAGGCTCCAAAGCTACACAGAGAAACTATGCCACAAAAAACAAAAAAACAAAAAACAAAACAAAACAAAAGGATGTGGGGTCTGGAGGGAGAGGTTGTATACTAGCCACAAGACTTGCACACTGGCTACATTTGCCTCTCAACTTCCCAGCTTATTGATGATGTGCTGCTTTTGTTGTTTGCCTCTGAATGTACAGGTTGAGGATCACTTGTTCAAAGTGTTTCAGGTGTCATAGTTTTTCAGATTGGAAACGTCATTGGTTAACTATCCCTAATCCAAAAGTAAGGTTAGAACTCAAAAATGTTGGATTTTGGACCTTTGGATAAGGAAGACCTAATCTGAATTGCCATTGCCACTTCCTCTTCCTCTTCTGAAGACTTATTTTTACTTTATGTATGTACGTGATTTGCCTGCAGGTAGGCATGTATGTACACCATGTGCGTCACCAGTGCCCATGGAGGCTAGAAGAGGGCTTTGGATCCCCTAAAACTAAGGTTTTTAGACAGGTGACAGCTGTCATGTGGGTGTTGGGATCCAAACCCAGGTCCTCTGAAAGAGCAACAAGTGTTCTTAATTGATGAGCCGTCTCTCCAGCCCCAAACCTCCGCTTCTTTGAATCACATGCCCTCTATCTTTGTGAAAGGCTACTAGCCTCCTACCCTTCTTCTGTCTTCCCTCCTTCTACATTTCAAGCAGCATATAACTCATTTTGTCAAGTTTGACAATATTTATGTACTTTTATCTAGTTCTAGTTACCATTCTTTTTTTTTGTTTTTATTTTTTTTGTTTTTTGAGACAGGGTTTCTCTGTGTAGCTTTGCGCCTTTCCTGGAACTCACTCTGTAGCCCAGGCTGGCCTCGAACTCACAGAGATCCGCCTGGCTCTGCCTCCCGAGTGCTGGGATTAAAGGCGTGAGCCACCACCGCCGCCCGGCTCTAATTACCATTTTTAGACTTTGTCTACAGAGTGTTCAGGGTGGTAATTCAGTTGTTAGAGGGTTTTCCCAGCATGAATGAGGTTCTGGGTTCCATGTCCAGTGCCTCATGAACCAAGATGGTGGCATATACCTGTAACTTCAGCACTGGGAAGGTGAAGACAGGAGGGTCATTAGTTCAAGGTCATCCTTGACTATACTGTGAGTTCAAGGCCATCTGGGATAGATGGTGGTACACACCTCTAACTCCATCTCTTGAGAGGCAGAAACAGGTGGATCTCTGTGAGTCTGAGGCCAGTATGATCTGCATATAGAGACCCTACAGAGGGGAGGGAGGGAGGGAAGAAGGGAGACAGTATAACATAGTTAATAAGTTTTTTTAAGTTTTATAAATAGCCACCATGGAGCATGTCTTAGTTACTTTTCTGTTGCTGTGAAGAGACACCATAATGAAAGCAACTTAGAAAGTATTTAATTGAAGGCTTGCTTACAGTTTCAGAGGTTGAGTCCATTGCCATCATGGTAGGGAGCATGGCAGCAGGCAGACAGGCATGGCGCTGGAGCATCAGCTAAGAGCTTGCACCCTGATCCACAAATTGGAGGCTGAGAGATTGAGACTGGGCCTGGCAATGGCTTTTGAAACCTCAAAGCCCACCCCCAGTGACACATCTTCACTAATAAGGCCACACCTCCTCCAATAAGACCACACCTCCTAATCCATCCCAAAACATTCACCAAGGACCAAGCATTCAAATAAATCAGCCACCACAGAAACATATGGATAATAATTTCTAGTTGATCTTATGAAAAGCATTTGGGTGTGCATGTATGTGTGTGTACATATATAATGTACGCACATGTATATAAGTGTTTGTCTGTGTCTACAGGTCAGAAGACAGCCTTAGGTGTTGGTCCTTTTGTTGTTCACTGCTGTTACACCAGACTAGCAGGCCTGCCAGTCCCAGGACTCTCCAATCTTTGTCTCATCTCTCTGTAGGAACCATGGTATTACAGCTAGCTCTACATAGGCCAGCTTTTAGGTGGGTTCTGAGGATTCAAACTCAGGTCCTCACACTTTGGTGTCAAGTGCTTTACCCACCAAGCCATCTCCCCAGCCCCACATGTTTTTCTGGTTTCAATGTCATATTCCTTGTGTCACTCAGAAATGCTGATGTTAAGGTTGGGCATTCTTCTTCCTTACACTCCAGTCTCTAAAGAGCATTTCCTACATCCTTATCTGACATACTTGTCCACTCTAAATCTGGAGTCGTGCAGAAAGCTCTTAACTGTTTCAGGAAATCAGTCTGTCTCTGTCTTTGTCTCTCTCTCATTCATCCTCATTTCTCGTTTGTGAGAAGGCCTCACTGTATCCCAGGCTTACATCAAACTTGCTGTATAGCCAAGGATGACCTTGACTTCCTGATCCTCCTGACTCCACCTCCTGAGCGCTGATCTTACAGGCCTGTTGCATACAGGGCATCTCTTACTCTAAGATTTCCTGACACAGATAGATGTGGCAGTACATGTCTATATTTCAACCACTTGGGAAGTAGAAGCAGGAGGATTGCTGTGAGTTCAAGGTCATCCTCAGCTATATAGTGAAGTTCTAAGCTACCTTGGGCTACATAGTGAGACTCTGTCTCTAAGTAAATAAATAATGCTTGGTGGAATTTGTGATTGTGTAAATTTAGTGGGATCTAAAACAGTCCTTATGTAGCTGTTCCTGTACCAGGCAATATTACCTCCAGGGTACAGCCATACACCACAGTAAGAATTCAGATTACCTCCAGGGTACAGCCATACACCACAGTAAGAATTCAGAATTAACAACACAGTTTTGAGAATCCTTTATTGCCTTTTTTACGTGTGTGTGTGTGTGTGTGTGTGTGTGTGTGTGTGTGTGTGTGTGTGTATGTGTCTCCATATATATGCTGCAATGAACATGTGGAGGTCAGAGAACAACTTGGGGACTCAGTTTCTCTGCTTCCACCATGTGGGTCTCAGGGATTGAATTCAGGTTGTCAGGTTTGGCGGCAAGTGTTCTTACCTATTGAGACATCTCAACAGCCCTGAAAAATCTTTTTGAGTTCTGAGATTCACCATGACCTGAGCTTCAGCCGTGGTAACACAAATGTATTGAGTAGATGGTATTTTAAGGGTGAGGCAGATGAATGACAGATGGAAGTGCTCAGAACAATATTCCTACATATAATAAAGGAAGAAGGCTAGTTTTGATAGGTCTGTGATCTTTTTTCTTCCTTGATAAAATTGTTGATGTTAATAGCAACAAAATTTTAGACCTGAAACTAAATTAAAAGTGTATGTATGGGACTAGAGTGATGATTCAGTAGTGAAGAGCACTGGCTGTTCTTCAAGAGGATCCAGGTTCAGTTCCCAGCACTCACATGAAGGCTAACAACTACCTGTAACTCCAATTCCAGGGGCTCTGACAGGCTCTTCTAACCTCTGAGGAAACTGCATTCATGTGGTGCACAGACATACAGGCAGACAAAACACTCAGACATATAAAATAAACCTTTTTTTTTAAGTGTGTTTGTACCTTTTATAAGAGCTTGTAATTAGAGGGAAGCCTGAGATCCAGTCTAGAGGACCAACTGTTAACAGCATCACATCAAAGATGTTTTAGTATACTTTATAGCATACACACCTGCCTTTTAATCCTCTAATGCATTGCCTTGTAAAGCACTTTATTGTCTCCAAAGCACTTTCACGTGCACTTTTAAATTAACAAGATGTTAAAAATATTTTCCCCATAATTTCTGTGTCTGTCCTGGATAGAACAATTGCATAGTAAATGCTCTACCTTGTGGGCTGAGACAAGAAGAGCAGATCAAGCAGCAGCTGTGGGGGAGAAAGGGCATGTAGGTTGGAATATGACAACCAGATGCTGCACTGGTGTGAGTCATGCCCATTAGCAGCTGCTCAAGCAAGGGCTGGGGAGGTTCTGCTCTCTACAAGCTGCAGGTCAACAAGACAGGCTGGGCAAGGTGGTAGCTTAACTACTATAAAGAAACTTGGTTTACTCTCTATTGTGTATTCTGTGTGAGGTTCCAAAGACCCCAGGTTCTTTGATTCGATAGAAGTGCTCACAGGGATGATTTACTATTTTGAAAGGACACAGTCCATCAACAAGTGTGCTCTTGGTAGAGTACTGGAAGCTCCTTGTCCTTTTTACGCAGCCAGCCTTGCTGAGAACACCAGCTCCTGCTTTATTGATATGTCTAGCATGTTGTCAAGGCCAGTAGATTCTACCTCATTTCTTCTAAATGTTACAGGTTTGGCTCATATTTACGTTGATGATCTATTTTGAGTTAATTTTTTTGTGTGTGGTATAAGATAGAAATCCAAATTCATTCTTTTGTACACAGACAGACACACACCTACCTCAAGTTTTTCCAGCATCATTTGATAAAAACACACTATTCTTTTACCTGCTGAATTGCCCTGACATTGACTTTTGGAAGTAATTACTAATGTGGTTACTCACTCTCCATTTTTCATGTGGTACCACAGACTCAGCTTTGCTTATCAGATAAACAATTGTCTAGAAAAAAAAATCTAGACTTTAGCTACTGTAGCAGAAACGTGGAGGGCAGGGGCAGGCCAGGATTTACCTGCTACTGAAACAGCTTTTGCTTAGTCTGCTTTGTGTAGAAGCCTGTTATTTTGTCCCCTTGCCAGCAGTCCATGGCTCAAGTCCCTGTGACAACTCTGTAGTGTGCCTGGGACGATCATCCAGGGTCACTTCTGGCCTGTGCCGCGTGGTCCCTGGCTGTGGCTGCACAGTTGCTGTCTCTCCTCTTAGACCTACTTCGTGTTGTGTGTTATATGAGGTCAGAAATCTCTTACTTTCATTTGGTGGCATTTAAGATTTAATGAAACTAGGAATAAATAATCCTCCATTTATGAGTCAGGCTGTGTAAATTTATTTTGACTTTGTCAAACTCACTGATTCTGAGGGTTAGCATCTATAATTCCAGAAAGTTCTCTCTGTATATTTATCTTCCTGTTTTCTTTTGGATCTCGATAGGATACTGTAGCATGAATCTTAAAAGTTCTTATTAATAAAATCAAACCTGAGGCCAGTTATTGGAGTGAACACTGGAAGGTCAGAGAGACAGAATAAGCCACAGCTATCTCACCTCGCTGAATCCTCAGCTGGTCTTGTTTCCTCAGACTGGATGCCCCAAGCCCTCATCCAGAATGGGTCTCAGCTGAACTGCTGCTAGAAGCCTGAAAGCTTAACCAGGCCAAATGCTTCTCCAGGCCAAATGCCTCTCCAGGGCAAATGCCTCTAGTTTCTGGTCCTCACGCTTTATATACCTTTCTGCTTTCTACCACCACTCCCTGGGATTAAAGGTGTGTATCACCACGCCTGGCTGTTTCCAATGTGGCCTTGAACTCACAGAGATCCAGAGGGATTTCTGTCTCTGGAATGCTAGGATTAAAGGTGTATGCTACCACTGCCTAACCTCTGTTTCATATTGTAGCTGTCCTGTTCTCTGACCCCAGATAAGTTTATTAGCATACACAATATTTTGGGGAACACAATACCCCCACATTTCCTCTCTTTTTGTCTAAAATTAAAAAAGCTTATAACTAATACAAGAAAAACTATATCCAGTAAGTATATACAATATACACAGTCAAGATTACATTAACGATGTCTAGTCCATTAACATTTGACAGATTCATGTAGAAAACTCCATTAATATATAACAGTGTCCATTCCAGTAACATTTGACAAATTCAGACAAAAAATTTTCATTACTTATCTTATTTAAAACAAGTAGTTCCTTTTTAAAAGTAGACTCCATAATCTCCCTTTTTATCTTATCATATCCATATTCTCTTTTTTTCTTTTCATAATACATTCAGTAGTCTACCTTTTGTCATTTTTATATCTTCTCCTTTTTCTTTTCAGTGTAGATTCAGTGATCTACCTATTTTTCCTATTTTTCTTTATCTTTTTTCTCAGAGTAGATTCAATGATCTATCTCATATCTTATTCTCTTTTTCTTTTTGCTTTCTTGGGGTGAAGATATCTTTAGGGAATCTTGAAAAGAAAATTTTTGGGTTAATTGTCAAGTCCTGTATCATTTGTCCAGTCTCTGCATAATAGGAAAGTTCAGGGCTTGTCACAAGTCCTTGTTCGAGTAGTCTGTCAGGCTGGATCATCTCAGCTAGTCATCTCGAAATTGTCCTAAACAGTTTGTACTCCAAAGTTGATCTTTCCTTGGTGTTAATCAGCTTAATAGCTTTACCATAGTCCTTGTGGAATCACCATTGTGGGATTCTGTCACCTTTTTGGAGATTTCAAAATCCCTGTTAGGCGTGGTCATGGTTCACTGCAGACTCTTTTCTTTCTTTCTTTCTTTTCTTTTCTTTTTTTTTTTTTTTTTGTGCCTCCTCTGTGGTTTGGAGTAATCACACTCTGATAAATGTCTGCCTCTCGGAACCATGACCATTCTTCCCTAAAACAGAAAATCTTCACAGCAATTTCTCCCCACCATTTGTCTTGCCAAACTTTTTTAAACTGACCTTTGCCGATGCTTTCTTGTAACACGATGGTCCTGGCAATTCTTCTCTGAACAAGCAGTAGTAAATCCTTTGTCCCAGGTAGCAGCATCATTGTAGTCACCAACACGATGAGAAGGAGCCGGCAACTCGGAGCAGTAGCCGCTGCCTCCATGGTCCCGCTGCCACCGTTTGTGCCTGGGCTCTGGCCAAAGCTTCTCCCCAGCAAGCCTCCTAGGCTGGCCTCAAACTCGGGATCCTCCTGCCTCTGTCTCCTTCAGTAAATCCAACCGGCGTGCGCCACCACTACCGGCTGAATATAGCTCGGGCCTGAGCTGGGGCTCACAAGGCCACAGCTTTTTCATGAATTCGTACCACGAACGTTGGGCGCCAGATGTAGCATGAATCTTAAAAGTTCTTATTAATAAAATCAAACCTGAGGCCAGTTATTGGAGTGAACACTGGAAGGTCAGAGAGACAGAATAAGCCACAGCTATCTCACCTCGCTGAATCCTCAGCTGGTCTTGTTTCCTCAGACTGGATGCCCCAAGCCCTCATCCAGAATGGATCTCAGCTGAACTGCTGCTAGAAGCCTGAAAGCTTAACCAGGCCAAATGCTTCTCCAGGGCAAATGCCTCTAGTTTCTGGTCCTCACGCTTTATATACCTTTCTGCTTTCTACCACCACTCCCTGGGATTAAAGGTGTGTATCACCGTGCCTGGCCGTTTCCAATGTGGCCTTGAACTCACAGAGATCCAGAGGGATTTCTGTCTCTGGAATGCTAGGATTAAAGGTGTATGCTACCACTGCCTAACCTCTATGTTTAATATTGTGGCTGTCCTGTTCTCTGACCCCAGATAAGTTTATTAGCATACACAATATTTTGGGGAACACAATACCCCCACAGGATACCTGTTTTGTTTTGTTCTCCTTTGTTGTGTGTTGTGTGCTGCATCCTTTAATGAGAGAAATCTTTCAGCCAATGGATTTGGCTTCAGCCATATGTGTTGATTGCTTAGTACATATAAGGTTGTCTTAATATTTAGTAAGAAAAAATCAGACAAAGTCTGGGAGGAAATACTTGAGAATCATATGCTTGATGAATAATTTACGTACAGAATATATAAAGAACTCTGAAAACTGAATGAGAAAACAACCCATGTTTTCTTTTTTATTTAAAATTTTTTCATACAATATTTTGAGCATGTTTTCCTCCTCCCCCAACTTCTCCTAGGTCCTACCCACCTAGCTTTGTGTGTTCTCTCTCTCTCTCTCTCTCTCTCTCTCTCTCTCTCTCTCTCTTTCTCTCTCAAAATAAAACAAAACAAAAAACCCCACCAAAAACCAGTAAGACAAAAATATCAAAGTGAAGCAAAAAGTCCACAAAAAACCATAGCATTTATTTTGTGTTTGCCAACTGCTCCTAGGCATGCCCTGCCCTGGAGTGTTGTTGATATACCCAGTGAGATTCCATTGGAGAAAACTGATTTTCCCTTTGTTACTAGTGGGTATCAATTGCAAATAGCTTCTTAGTTAGGGGAAAATAACTCTATTTTTAAAAATTAGACATGCTTCACTAAAGGAGATACATGAATGCTCTGTTAAGTACATGGAATTGTGTTCAGCATCATTAATGTTCAGGAGAATACAAAGTAAAATCAGATGTTAAAAGATTGATACAGCAACTTCTGTCGAGGGAGGGGAGGCAGGAACACTGATGCATTGCTGGGTGGGAGTGTAAACTCTGTAATCTGCAAAGCAGTTTGGCAGCTCGGAATTTAAATGTCAATATGCTGTATAAACAACACCAGAGAAAGAAGAAATCTTTGTGTAGACTTGTGTGTGAATGGCTACAACAGCTGCTAGAGAGCCATATCCAAGATGGGCAAAGCCTGAGGGCAGATGGTAGCTTTGGTGTTCCTTCATTGCCCAAGGTTCTGCCTTCTATTGATTGCTCGCTTTGCTCAGTGAAGCTTTTAAGTATGGCAAAAACCCATACACATAAAATAAATTAATAAAATTTAAAATAAATGTTTTATCTTGCATTTAGATGGTTACCATGAGTATAGCTCAGGGTGTCCTGTCAGCCAGCCATGCTCTTGGAAGTAGTCACCCTGGTACTTTGCTTATGGTTCTCATTAGAATGAACATGTACTGGGATTTCAGGCAGAGTCTCTCTATGTAGCTCTGGCTGTCGTTGAATTCCCTATGTAGCCCTGGCTGCTGGCTTGAGACTCATAGATCTGCCTGCTGGAATTAAAGGTGTATGTCACCATGCTGGGCACTCTGTCTCTCTCTCCCTTCCTCCCTCCCCCTCCCTCCCTCCTTCCCTCCCTCTCTTTTTATTTATTGGTTTATTTATTTTATGTGTATATGTGCTTTGCATGAATGCATGTCTGTGCACCTCATGTGTACCTAGTGCCCATGGATGCCAGAAAAAAGCATCAGATCTTCTGGAACCAGAGTTACAGACAGTTGTGAGCTACCATGTGGGTGTTGGGAACTGAATTCAAGTCTTCTGCAAGAACAAGTGCTCCCAACTTGTGAGCCATCTCTTCATCCCTCCTTTATTTCTTTTTAATTGTGAGCTATCCTCACAGGAAAATGTGTAATATGTGCAGTTTAAAAAATTACTCAGAGGCTCTTGGGATTGCCAGTCAGGGTTAGAATGTCTTGATTTATTCTTTTTAAGCCAATCCTATGTTGTTTGTTTTAGCTTTACAGACACTAAAGATGTTTGGTGAAGGTAATTTCTAAACTTCTGTTCAGATTTCACAGGTTGTTTTTAGAGACAAAAATATAAACAAATCATAATTGTGTAAAAAATACACAAACATAGAGCAAGGAACCAAAATAAGCTGTGGTTCAGTTAACTGCATCAAAGGCATCATCAAAGATGGCCAGAGAAAGCAACCAGAGGCTTCTGCAGAGATGTGAAGAAGAGCGGACTTAGCATGGCAGCAGTCGAACCTGCAGTGCGGTCACCAAGGGTGGGGACAAGTAAGGCTCGATGCGCTGGAAGCCCAGAGTACATCTCCTTGTGAGACGGTTCTTGTTAGTCTAGGGGTCTTGTTGAGTTTCTCTTCTCTGCCAGTTAAACATCAAAAGGCAGGAAAATCACAAATGCCACAGGTAGTGGCAGGGACTGTGGTGGTATTGTGTTCCCCAAAATATTGTGTATGCTAATAAACTTATCTGGGGTCAGAGAACAGGACAGCCACAATATTAAACATAGAGGTTAGGCAGTGGTAGCAAAAGCCTTTAATCCTAGCATTCCAGAGACAGAAATCCCTCTGGATCTCTGTGAGTTCAAGGCCACATTGGAAATGGCCAGGCAAGGTGACACACGCCTTTAATCCCAGAAAGCCAGCCTTTAATCCCAGGGAGTGGTGGTAGAGAGCAGAAAGGTATATAAGGCATGAAGAAACTCGAGGCATTTGGCCTGGGTAGGCCTTTGGCCTGGAGAAGCATGTGGCTGGTTAAGCTTTCAGGCTTCTAGCAGCAGTTCAGCTGAGACCCATTCTGGATGAGGGCTCGGGGCATCCAGTCTGAGGAAACAAGACCAGCTGAGGATTCAGCGAGGTGAGATAGCAGAGGCTTATTCTGTCTCTCTGACCTTCCAGTGTTCACCCCAATAACTGGCCTCAGGTTTGATTTTATTAATAAGAACTTTTAAGATTCATGCTACAAGGGACAGCAACAGTCCCCAGACAGCAGACAGCAGTTGCTGCTAAAGGAAGGCTTTTGTTAGCCTTAGACACACACACACAGCAAGGCGCACATAGAAAAGCAGAGGGCAATGTGGGAAGCTGAAGCCCAGTCTCTCCTTGAGGCCTGGGGGTTTTAATCGTCTCTGGAGGAGGTCTTCCTTCCTCAGCTTAGGGTTGGTCAGTTTGAACCAAGACAGGGAGGCTGACAGGTCCACAGCTTTGGGGTAAAGATGTCCTGGTCTGATCTCGAACTTGTAGGACCAGTCCACAGGCAGGGCCTACAGGAAGTTCACTATCTTTATTATTTAGACTTGGCCCCTCTCCCTGTGTGTCTGCCTAGCAGGGAATTTGTCTTAACGCCTAGTCCCTCAGTACAGTTTTCATACATATAAAATATAGCAGAAAACATGTTTCTGTAAGGAACAGAGTGTACTTACAGTTGGCTCACCAAATGCCATGCAGTGTCAGCTGCTATACTTGCCAGAGAGGAAAGCAATGCTTCAGAGGAGGGTAGCTAGTGGATGCAGGGAACTCATTCTTTATAGTAGCTTTGGAGTGACATTCTTTCCTACCCTGGTAATTTCATCTTGTGGTAGATTGCTCTCAATGTGGACTTAAAGGACAAGAAAGCATCTTTAGGATTGCAGGTGCCAACACAAGAGCATGTCAAAACAAGAGGTAGAACATGTGTACAGTAGAGCAGAAGCACTGAAGACCACACTCTGCCAAAGGCTACTCTGAATTGTCCTAGTTTGAAGGAATGAAGCATGAATCTAATTAATCTTACCAATAAAATCCAGGAGTCAGATACTGGGGTAAAACCTGAAAGATCAGAGAAGCAGGAGAGCAGCCACAGTTGCTTCCTTCCTCTTCTGTTCCTCCACTCCAAAAGGGGTTGAAATCCTGTCTCTGCTCCGCCTTATCACTTCCTGTTCTTCTCTGTACAGACCTCCAAACCGCTATGGTTAACTAGTGGCTAGCTCTGCCCTCTGACTCCAAGAAAGTTTTATTTGTCAGAACACAAACAAAATATCACACAACAGAGGAACAACTGGGTTGAATAAACTAATTAATTCTTCCTACCTGAAATTATAATACCAGAATATCAACTTTCTTTCTTTTTAATGGACTTGTGAGTGTAGTGAGGTGATGCTTTGGGGACCTGTATTAGTTACTTTTCTGTTGCTGTGGAAGAATGCCCTGGCAAAAAGCAACTTAAAGGGAGAAAGATTCTTTTTTTTGTTTTTGTTTTGTTTTTGTTTTTTGGAGACAGGGTTTCTCTGTGTAGCTTTGCATCTTTCCTGAATCTCGCTCTGTAGACCAGGCTGGCCTCTGCCTCCCGAGTGCTGGGATTAAAGGCGTGCGCCACCACCGCCCGGCGAGAAATTCCTTTTGAATAGAGTTTACCGTTATGGGGAAGACATGACAAGAGGCGAGGAGGGCGTGGTGGCAGGAGCAGAAGCTGGCTGTCACATCGCATCCACACACAGGAAGCAGGGAGAAAAGCAGGAAGTGGGGCCAAGCTGTGAACCCTCAAAGCCAGTGTTGTACTTCTTCCAGCAAGGTTCCGCCTCCTAAAGGCTCCATAACATTCCCAAGCAGCACCACAGCCTGAGAACCAAGTGTTCAAACACAGGAGCCTGCCTATAGGGACATTGCTCATTCCAGTCACTACAAGACTCAAACCACTACAGGGGAACCTGGGGACATTTCACCTGACAGTGGCAGTGTGTGAAGACTAGAGAGGAACTGGGGTCACCAGGGTCAGCAAAAAGTGTGCTACTGGTCTACTTCTAGTACATTAATACCTCCCTAAAGCAGCTCAAACACATGATAGACACTAAAGCCAGAATACTTTTTCAGACAAGGTATTCTTCCCACCCACTCTGTCTCTGTGGTGCTAGGTATCAAATCCATGGCTCTGTGCATGCAAAACAAGCATTCTGCCAACTGAGCTATTCCCCAGCCCCAGAAACGGGATCTTGATCTAACTCTCTCCCTCCCTGCACTCCCACCTCTGTCTCTGTCTGCTTTTTTTTGTTTTATTTTGGCTTTTGGTTTTTCAAGACAGAGTTTCTCTTTGTAGTCCTGACTGTCCTGGGACTCGCTCTGTAGACCAGGTTGGCCCAACTCACAGAGAGCCACCTGCCTCTGCCTCCCAAGTGCTGGGACTAAAGGCCGTGCCACCACTACCTGGCTTCTGTCTTTTTTTTTTTTTTTTTAAATAAGGTCTCATTATTTAGCCTTAGCTGGCATAGAACTCTTATGCAGCAGCTCACAGAGATCCATTTGCCTCTGCCTCTGGAGTGTTGGATTTAAAGGTGTAAGCCTCCATACCAAGTTTAGAAACAAGATTTTTTTTTTCTTCTTGTTTTTTTGAGCAGGGTTTCTCTGTGTATCCCTGGCTGTCCTGGAACTAACTATGTAGAGTAGGCTGGCCTCGAACTCACAGAGATCTGCCTGCCTTGCCTCCTGAGTGCAGAGATTAAAGTCACGCACCATTACCACCTGGCCAGAAACAGGATTTTAATAGCCCAAACTAGACTTAACCTGTCTTGATCTCTGTCTTGGCTTCCCAAGCATGTGCACCACCATGCTTGACACAGCAACGCTTTTTTGTTTGTTTGTTTGTTTGAGAAAAGATCTCCCAGTGTAGTCCTGACCAGCCTCAAACTCACAGAGATCCACCTGCACGAATGTGTACACACACACACACACACACACACACACACACACACACACACACACA